>JZKD02S1005163.1:117568-129968 GCA_000966675.3 Picea glauca
CTTGGATGGTGCACCATTTGGGGGAGAGGAGAGGAGAGGAATTAACAAGGGAAGGGGAGTGGAGAGGCATTGTGATGAAGAAAAGAGGTAGTGGGAGGCTAGGAAAAGCATGCCAAGGGATAGCATAAGTCTCCCATTGATTTTTTTTTATCATTTTTTTACTTTTTGGAGACTTTCTAGAAGGAAGGCACACCACTCTAGGAAAAGTGACATTTTTTCTTTATGGCTAGGTGGGGGGGTGATGTAAGGGTTGGAAAAGGTTAGGAAAAATCTCTCTCACCTTTATCCATCTTTACATCATCCTTTTAACTCATTTGAAAAATTACATTTTTGCTATGTTTGGACTTTAGCAATTAAAATTGTTGTTATTGACTCACTGACACTTCAGGTGGACAAACCCTTAGAAAACGTTGTCAGATCGAGATGAAACTTGGTCCATGGATGTAGGGGGTGCTATTCCATTTCTTTTGAGCAAAAATACCCCTATCAAAAGTCCAAGGACCTAGTTTTTACAATTTTTTCTCAAAAATAATTAATTAATTAAATAATTAAACCTCCAAACTTAGAGAAAGACCCCTTCCCAAGTTTTATCAACTTGGAACTTTTTGTGAGGAAGACCAACCAACAATCATGATTCTTCTTCCCTTCAACCAAACACTGGAATATGACAAGCCGTGTAAACTTTGAATACTTTTATGCTCATGACTGTCAAGGTGGGAGGCCAACCAATACTCATAATGATATGACATCGACAAACTGAAGTTCCCTTCCATTTCCACATAATTCTGCATTAATTCATCTTCTGGTTGAGAGGTTGAAAAAGAACATACCACAGGAACCATCATACTGTTTTCCTCAAGATTTTCAAAGATATTCTTCAAAAAGATTGGTTCATCGGGAGGAGGGTGGGGACTTGAATATTCTAGTCAAACTCAAATTCCTTTATCTCCGCAAAATGAATGATCAACTCAACCATGGATTCATGCAGAATTTTCTCATGAACTTCCCCATCCTTTTCACTGTCAAGCTCAAGTTCAAGGGGGTCCAAATATTCAATATAAGTTTCATCTTCTGCAAGGCGAGCCTCCATGATATCTAGTTGTAAGTTCATGGCTTCAAATTGTTTTGCATGGGCAATCTGTATGGCCTCACACTGTTTTGCATGGGCAATCTACATGTTCATAATTATTTCTTTAAGCTCCTTAATGGGATCTAGTGGAGTATCTTCCTCCATGTCTAAACTGATTGTGTCCATATCTTGAAGGTTCTTTCCCTTCCATCTTTCCATAAAATCATCAACATTTTCATGTGGAAACATGCTAGCTTCATCCAGAAACCTTTTCAAGTTCAAGGATGCAAAGAAAAAGCCGTGAGTTCCTTATCGAAGAATACTTTGTCAAAATATTTTAAAGTGGGGTCGCCAGATGGCCCAACTTATCTCAGACAAACAAGAAATTCAAACAAAGAAAAAACAAGAAGGAAAACATAAGTTAATTTATTATGTTTGGAACAAGCATTGGAAATCGATGAGTGCTTCTTCTCCAAGAATTTCAAGCAGCCAACAAAGATTGCTCCTTGTAATATACTTGATATATTTGTTCAATGGAGTCACCACTTGGAAAGGAAGCAAACAAAAACAACCAATGCAAGTTCAAAGAATTTTTAGTTCTTAAAAAAAAAAAAAAATAGTTGTTTTGACCAAGGATAAATGACTTATCCTCGACAACGATGCCAAAGATGTTGTCATCATAATACACACTTGCAAATGTGAGCTAAGTCTGGCTCACTTAGTGTGTCCTTGGAGGCACAATGCCTAGGTTCATATCCCACACTATCACTTTGACTGGAACCTTTTCCGTCTAGGCTTACTCCTAGAGAAGCCAATTGGGGTAGTCCCTAGTTTCTAGTTAAGTTTTAAATTTAAGTTTTAGGAGTTGATTTTAGTTTGTTAAGGTTTGGGGGGATTCTAACCTAAGATTCTAAGGTAGCAATTCAAGATGCAAGGTTAGTATGTTAAGCAAGCCTTTTCCTAGGGCAACTAAGACTAGTGCTTAAGATTGGACAAGGGGTCAAGTAAGTTAAAGAATGATTCGTTACAAATAGATTACAAGATAGTACAAAAGAATAATTAATCTATTAGATACAATATTTAAAAATAAAGAATGCTAGGATACAACAAGCAAGCTAACCACTTTTAAGTATTTGTGTGCAGGATATAAGGAGATCAAAGCATCGCATCACATTCATGAGATCAACATCAATACATCATCATCATCAACACATCAGCAAAGAAGATTTAGAGATTTTAAGCACAAGTGTTATAAGGATGATGAAGATTACCAACTCTTATTTATTAAACCTACAAAGTATTTAGATGTTTTAGCCCAAGGTTGGATTATTAAAGGTTTCTTAAGATTATCAAGTTTTAATTACCTTTATTAAGATTTCACCAAAGCCTCCTCCTCCTATTGCCAAATGGTTGTTGGATGCTCAAGATAGTGTAGCAACGAGGCTAACCCTAGCTGTCATAGTCAGCTGAAAGCATTGAGTTTTTACAAAAAGGACACTCCTTCGTACCACGAGACCGTCCCCGACCTATCACCGTCTATTTCCCTCCTCAATACCCATTTTAGATGGTGAAAATGGTGGTCTAAGGTACCCTAAAGAGTCTATTAAGTTGATATGTGATTTAGGTATACTTTTAGGTGTATTTTAGAGTGTTTTAATGATTTTATGACACTTTTAAAATGTGATTTAGTGACTTGGCCGAAACTCACTTCAGCTTAAATATGTTGCTTAAGCTTATGAAATGAAAGGCATTAACACATATAAGCTATGTGAGAGAAAATTACTTAGTGCACCAAGATGTAGCTTGCAAAGAAAATAAGTAAAACCATAAGGGCAAGAACAACTTGCCAACACGATGAAAAGAGATGAGCACACTTATCTTATGTTTATTTAGAACATTGAGAAACAATATTTAATTGTGAGAAAGAAGATTTAAGTGTTTACCTATACTATCAACTCAACCATAAGAATTACTTCAAGTGTGTTGGCAAATGGCCTTAAGATTAATGCATGAAAGAAAAACACCATTCACTTAACTTATTGAAGCATTTAAACATTTTGGGTTAGATTTAAGCATGTAAAGTAAAGATTAAACTTTAAGGAGCTTAAGTATGCAAATAGATCTAGCTAAGTTGATTATGCCCAATAGGATTAAGTTAGAGATTGATTATGTGTGATATCTAGATCTAGAATATATTAAAACATTAAGCCCTTAGATCAATAACACATATTAAACCCTAACCTTACCTTTGGTGTATTCCTCTCCCAATAGGTAGGCAATTATTAGACTTAGAGAATGCTTGAAAGAGAAAATGAAAGAATAAAGAGGAACAAGAAAGAGAGAGAGGCAAGCAAGAGAAAGAAGGAAGAGAGGCAAGCAAGCAAGGGAAGTAAAAAGCTCACTAACCCCACGTCCTAGCTTAGAAAAGTGATCTTGAGATGAATAAATGAAAGTGGATCTAAGACCAAACTCATATGTGGGAGGTAGGTCGTACCAATCATCCTCCCAAGCTATGAACACGTAAGAAGTTGCTAGAGAGTGAAGAAAGAATGAGAAATTAGCTAGGAAAAATGAAGAGAAAGGTTAAAAATGTTACCAACTTGAAGAGAAGGGTCTTGGAGTGTTGTGTGGATGTTTTTGGGGTAGCATAACCCTCTCAACCAGATCTGAACCTGCAAAAACTAGCAAGTTATACTTGCTGGAAATGTTACACACAACAAGCAAAGATGAAGAAAAATTTCTATTTTTGGTAGAATTTTTTCACATAGAAAATTTTATAGAAAAAAGTAGATTTAGATGACCTATATGCGATGTTAAGCTAGTGGAAATATAGATTAATGTGAACAACAATAAGAAGAAGAGTAAAGGGTGAGGAAGTATGGAGTTTGTATGTGTCTCAAGGGAGCCTACTTGCTTGAGGTGTTCCCAATGAAACCCTTGAAGCTAAACCTGCAAAACTTGAGAGGTGATGTGCATACAAGAGATAATATGTTGCATATACAAGACAACATTTCAATCCTATATAGCAAAACATGATATATAGATCTACAAGCATGTGCATTACTAGATCTGTCCAAGTAACATTTTACTTAATATCCAATGTGTGCAATCACCAACTAAAATTGAACAACTTTACCTCATGTGTATGGAAAGAAAATACATGTGCATAACTCTTCCAATAGTCCTCCAAAGCTTCTCTTTGTTACTCAAGAAAATGGATCTTGGAGAAAACTTACTCCAAAACCCTAAGAGCCAAATAATGGAAATGATGGAAAGAAAAAGAGAGAGAGAGAGTGAGAAATCAAGCAGCATAACAATAGCTCGAGATATGGTGAGTTGGTAGTGAGGAAAGGGATATATTTATCCTTGGAGAGGCAAACCTATCTCTCTTGGATTAATGTCAAGTGTCCACCACCAAGCACAAGATGAGATCCCAAGGCTAGGGCACAACATCTAGGGTTTAGATCATAGATATAGGGTGTAGATTGGTGTGGAAAATGTGGGGATCACACAAAAGAGTAGTGTGAGGCTTATGGGATGAATGTCAAGGGAGAAAAATGAGTCCAACCATCAAAAAATGAATTTTCCTAGGAGATCCAGTAGAGGGGGGGGGAGGGGGGGTAACTCTCCTTGGAGGGCACACCATTTGGGATAGAGGAGAGGAATTAATGAGGGAAGGGGAGTGGAGAGGCATCGGGATGAAGCAAAGAGGTAGTGGGAGGCTAGGAAAAGTGTGCCAAGGTATATCATAAGTCTTCCATTGATTTTTTTGTCATTTTTTTACTTTTTGGAGACTTTCTAGAAGGAAAACACACCACTCTAGGAAAAGTGACGTTTTTGCTTTATAGCTAGGTGGGGGGGGTGATGTGAGGGTTGGAAAATGTTAGGAAAGTTTAGGAAAGTTTAGGAAAAATCTCTCACACCTTTATTCATCTTTATATCATCCTTTTAACTCATTTTGAAAAATTACATTTTTTCTATGTTTGGACTTTAGCAATTAAAATTGTTGTTATTGATTGACTGGCACTCCGGGTGGACAAACCCATAGAAAAAGTTGGGGGGTGCTATTCCATTTCTTTTGAGAACAAATACCCCTATCAAAAGTCCAAGGACCTAGTTTTTACAATTTTTGCTAAAAAATAATTAAACCTCCAAACTTAGAGAAATTTAATTAAAAATTAATTAATTAAAAAAAAAACTATACTAGACTCGACGAAATTCCGAAAATTTTTCTAAGATGTATTGCATGGTCATTTACAATGATTTCCTATAATATTTACCAAAAGATAAACCCAATGGAACGTCGTTCACCACTTTGGAGGAATTATTGTAAGTGTGAGGGAAAAATTCAAGGGAAATCAATAAGGTTGAAAAACCCAATTGATAACTCAAGGATAAAAAGCCCTTGGTGAAAGGAACTCTCCCAGTGAACCGATCCCAAGGTAACTAAACTATACATGACTCATGCAGACCTATTACATTATTGACCCACGCAGGGTTGTGGAAATTCCATTTACAAAAAAAAGTGTTGGGGCCAAATATGCCTTGTAGAACCAAATTTCTTCGACAAATGAGAATTTGATGATGCATCTTTTCATGGCACATGGATTTGACCACCTATGTTGGAGAAACGGTCAACATATGGCTCCACATGGGGATGTGTGTTTGATCTTCTCACACGAGACGGAGAGCATATGAGAATCCAGCACCTACAACAGAGTGCTCACCAATAACCAACATAAGAATACATATATACATGATTAAATAAATGAATTATATATACAACATTTACAAAATGAAATAACCAAAGTACAACATCATTAATTTACAACAAATGAAATCTATGGTACCGGAAAAAAAATTCTAAGTACATATTGACATAATAAATTGAAATAATACAGAATTAAAATACAAGGAAGGGTTAGAGATACGTTACAACCATCCATGCAATGGATGAAATGATGCCACAAGTGTCTGAAACATCCTTGTCCAGAATGACTCACAGAAGACCCCTTCCCAAGTTTTATCAACTTGAAACTTTTTGTGAAGAAGAACCAACCAACAATCATGATTCTTCTTCCCTTCGACCAAACACTGGAATATGACAAGTCATGTAAAATCTGAATACTTTGTTGCTCATGACTGTCAAGGTGGGAGGCCAACCAATACTCATAATGATATGACATCAAAAAATTGAAGTTTCCTTCCATTTCCACATAATTCTGCATTAACTCATCTTATGGTTGAGAGGTTGAAAAAGAATATACCACAAGAACCATCATATTGTTTTCCTCAAGATTTTCAAGGTTATCCTTCAAAAATATTGGTTCATCGGGAGGAGGTTGGGAACTTGAATCATCTAGATATTAAACATTTTCAAACTCAAATTCCTTTATCTCCTCAAAATAAATGATCGGCTCAACCATGGATTCATGCAGAATTTCCCATGAACTTCCTCATCCTTTTCACTGTCAAGCTCAAGTTCAAGGGGGTCCAGATATTCAATATAAGTTTCATCTTCTGCAAGGCGAGCCTCCATGATATCTAGTTGTAAGTTCATGGCTTCAAATTGTTTTGCATGGGCAATCTGTATGGCCTCACACTGTTTTGCATGGGCAATCTGCATGTTCAGAATTATTTCTTTAATCTCCTTAATGGGATCTGGTGGATTATCTTCCTCCATGTCTGAACTGATTGTGTCCATATCTTGAAGGTTCTTTCCCTTCCATCTTTCCATAAAATCATCAACCAATTCATGTGGAAACATGCTAGCTTCATCCAAAAACCTTTTCAAGTTCAATGATGCAGAGAACAAGCCGTGAGTTCCTTCTCGAAGAATAATTTTTCAAATTATTTTAAAGTGGAGTCGCAAGATGACCCAACTTATCTCAGACAAACAAGATCATCAAACAAAGAAAAAACAAGAAGGAAAACAAAAGTTAATTTATTATGTTTGGAACAAGCATTGGAAATAAATGAGTGCTTCTTCTCCAAGAATTTCAAGCAACCAACAAAGATTTATGCTTGCAGTATACTTGATAGATTTTTTCAATGGAGTCGCCACTTGGAAAGGAAGCAAACAAAAAACAACCAATGCAAGTTCAAAGAATTTTTATTTCTTAAAAAAAAAATAAAAAAAATTAGTCGTTTTGACCAAGGATAAATGACTTATCCCGACAACAACACCAAAGATGTTGCCATCCTAATACACACTTGCAAACGTGAGCTAATTTCGGCTCACTTAGTGTGTCCTTGGAGGCACAATGCTTAGGTTCACATCCCACACTGTCAGTTTGACTGGAACCTCTTCCGTCTAGGCTTACTCCTAGGGAAACCAAGGGGGGTAGTCCCTAGTTTCTAGTTAAGTTTTAAAGTTAATTTCTAGGAGTTGATTTTAGTTTGTTAAGGTTTGGGGGGATTGTAACCTAAGATGCTAAGGAAACAATGCAAGATGCAAGGTTAGTATGTTAAGCAAGCCTTTTCCTAGGGCAACTAATACTAGTGCCTAATATTGGGCAAGAGGTCAACTAAGTTAAAGAATGATTCGTTACAAATAGATTACAAGATAGTACAAAAGAATAATTAATCTATTAGATACAAGATTTACAAATAAAGAATGCTAGGATACAACAAGCAAGCTAACCACTTTTAAGTATTTGTGTGCAGGATATAAGGAGATCAAAGCATCACATCACATTCATGAGATCAACATCAATACATCATCATCATCAACACATCATTATCATCAACACATCAACCAAGAAGATTTAGATATTTTAAGCACAAGTGTAAGGATGATGAAGATTACCAACTCTTAGTTATTAAACCCACAAAGTATTTATATGTTTTAGCCCGAGGTCTTAGAGTGTTGTGTGGATGTTTTTGGGGTAGCATAACCCTCTCAACCAGATCTGAACCTGCAAAAACCAACAAGGTATACTTGCTGGAAATGCTACACACAACAAGCAAAGATGAAGAAAACTTTTTATTTTTGGTAGAAATTTTTCACATAGAAAATTTTATAGAAAAAGTAAATTTAGATGACCTATATGCTATGTTAAGCTAGCTGAAATATAGATGAATGTGAAAAGCAATAAGGAGAAGAGTAAAGGGTGAGAAAGTATGGAGTTTGTATGTGTCTCAAGGGAGCCTTCTTGCTTGAGGTGTTATGAATGAAACCCTTGAAGCTAAACCTGCAAAACTTGAGAGGTGATGTGCATACAAGAGATAATATATTGCATATACTAATAAGATGACATTTCAATCCTATCTAGCAAAACAAGATATATAGATCTACAAGCATGTGCATTACTAGATATACCCAAGTAACATTTTACCTAAGATCCAATGTGTGCAATCACCAACCAAATTTGAACAACTTTACCTTATGTGTATGGCAAGAAAAATCATGTGCATAACTCTTGCAATAGTCCTCCAAATCTTCTCTTTGTTACTCAAGAAACTGGATCTTGGAGAAATCTTACTCCAAAACCCTAAGAGCCAAAGAATGAAAATAATTGAAAGAAAGAGAGAGAGAGAGACTGAGAAATCAAGTAGCATAACAATAGTTCAAGATATGGTGAGTTGGGAGTGCAGAAAGGTATATATTTATACTTGGAGAGGCAAACCTATCTCTCTTGGATTAATTCCAAGTGTCCACCACCAAGCACAAGATGAGATCCCAAGGCTAGGGCACACCATCTAGGGTTTAGATCATAGATCTAGGGTGTATATTGGTGTGGAAAATGTTGGGATCACACAAAAGAGTAGTGTGAGGCTTATGGTATGCATCCCAAGGTATAAAAATGAGCCCAACTATCAAAAACTGAATTTTCCTAGGAGATCCACAAGAGGGGGGGAGTAACTCTCCTTGGAGGGCGCACCATTTGGGGGAGAGGAGAGGAGGAATTAATGAGGGAAGGGGAGTGGAGAGGAATTAGGATGAAACAAAGAGGTAGTGGGAGGATAGGAAAAGCATTCCAAGTGATAGCATAAGTCTCCCATTGGTTTTTTTATCATTTTTTTACTTTTTGGAGACTTTCTAGAAGGAAGGCACACCACTCTAGGAAAAGTGACGTTTTTTCTTTATGGCTAGGTGGGGGGGTGATGAGGGTTGGAAAAGGTTAGGAAAGGTTAGGAAAAATATCTCTCACCTTTATCCATCTTTACATCATCCTTTTAACTCATTTTGAAAAATTACATTTTTGCTATGTTTGGACTTTAGTAATTAAAATTGTTGTTATTGACTGACTGACACTCCGGGTGGACAAACCCATAGCAAAAGTTGTTCGAACGATCTGAAACTTGGTCCATGGATGTAGGGGGTGCTATTCCATTTCTTTTGAGCACAAATACCCCTATCAAAAGTCCAAGGACCTAGTTTTTACAATTTTTTCTCAAAAATAATTAATTAATTAAATAATTAAACCTCCAAACTTAGGGAAATTTAATTAGTTAAAAAAAAACTATAATAGACTTCACAGAATTCTGCGAAACTTTCTAAGATGTCTTGCATGGTCATTTACAATGATTCCCTATAATAGTTATTGTTATCGCTCAGTTTGTAGTCTAGGTCAAGTAGCTGAAAGGTAAGGATCAAACTGACGTAACAAGAGCTTCCCCACCCACTGTCACCTCGATGGGGGGCTCTTTCTATTTAGGGTGGCTAAACCCAATGGAGACATCCCTGGTAATTTGGGGTTCTAAAAGGCAAAGGCTTAAAGGATCAAGGTGAGTTTTCCCTTCACAGATTACTGCCAAGTAAATAGTCAAGAATGAAGAAATACCACAGAAGAAGCACCTGTTTGCGAGACAAGGCAACAATAAAACTAATACATGCAAATAGTGGTTAATGCTTCATTTGTCAATGACTATCAACATTTAATATACATGAGCATAAATAACATTAATTATTAACGAAGTCAATGATTGCAATAATAACAATGGCTTATAATATTACTTGTCAATAAATACAAAATGATATAGCATTTAATAGAGATGATTAATCTTTGAATTAACACAATGCACCAAATATCATTAAATGCTCATATATGACAGGAGTGCTGCGTCAAGCTTACTAGAGGTGACATCAGCCTTGTTCTAGGGTTAGTATGGTAGACAAAGAGATCAACGTTTTGCAAATAAGCCAATGAAATTTATCAATACATCAATGTCTATCATCAGATGACCTAGCTACAACGTTTTCTATCAACCAAGAGCTCAAAAAGGGCATGACGTCATCATTAATATAGGGTTAGTAGACATTAGGGTTAGTTAGGGTTTCAAATTTAAGAGTTTTGAAAGAGTTTTTTTGGCACCACAAGCTCAACGTTAGAGAAATAGACTAGTGCCTTAGGGTATTATGGAGTCAGAAACAAGGGCAAGGTCTCGAGAGGATCTAAATCTAAAGACAAGAGAGTTAGGCTCTATGGTGCTGCAATGGCAGGGCCCTAGAATCAAAACCCTAAGGGGAGGAGGCTCATTCCGGTGTTGCTTAAGCAAGGCCTCATGCTCCTCCCTCTTTCCTTAGATATCCTTGGCAAAACGACTAGCTTCAGAACATAAATCTAAGGGTGAAAAGTGTTGCAAGAGCAAGGCCCTTCAAACCCTAAAAGTCAAAACCCTAGGTGTAGATTTAACTAGGCATATGACATGTTCTTTTTTCAACTTATGTTTAAAAGATAACTCAGAAAAAAGGGGACCTAGTGTAGCAACGACTAGGCTATATCCTCTTTAATAAATGGCTAAAACAAGTTCTCAATCATGGGGACATGTATCAAGGACCTACTTGTGTGCTTGCTACCTAGGGTTTCAAGATTAAGAAATATAATATCAATGTAATAACAAATGCAAGAGATTTAACCTACAACCATTTATTTAAGAAGTTTTGCATGAGAAATACACTTACAAATCATGAAGATAGCTTATCAAACCCTAGTTGTAAACCGTCCAATGAAAGAGAACACCATAACATGCCAAGAACAATCCTCCACAAGAGTTGCGCCTCACTTCCAAGAGAAAAAATCCCAAGACAAAAGACTAAAAATGATCTCTCACAAGAGAGTGAGTTGTGTTATGTGAAAATGAGAGGCAACGTCCTCTCTTTATATCATCCAAATGACCTTTAATTAGAAAATAGATCATTAAAAACAACCGACAAGGCTAACTAACAATATTACATTGTTTTTTTACATTAAATGTTAAAAATGTCACAATATGAGCTCAAAAGGGGACGTCAGGCCCCTCTGAGGGGGACGTTGGCCCTTTTTGGGCAGGCTCAGCATCCAGGAAGCAGAACGTTGGCCCCTCTAGGGCTCCTACAAGCTGCCACACGTGCCAAATGATCCCAGCACACTGCCACATGCTCTAGAAAACGTCCAGCTGCCTCAGGTGATGTCCTGTCCATCAAAAGCAATCATCCCATCTGCAGTGGGTGATCCCCCCTAGGCCGGGCTCTTCCAAAGTGTCCTTGGTAAGGACGTCCTTCTTCTTTCCGTGCAATGGCTCATCACAATGTTGTCCTGTCTCTGCCATCCCAACAACCATCTGATGGGCTCTTCAGCCCCATGGAGGTCCAAGCTAATCATATCCCCATGTGTACCAGTCCTTTGGTACCTGTCCATCGGGCATGGTCCTGCACATCAAAAACTACGCCCTCCATGGGCTCATCAGTCCTCGGGATCATAGCAATGTTAATCATATTTCATCATTAAATTTATCAAATACATCCATGAAATCCCTAGCATATCATCTAAGAGCTCAAAGACATTACACATATATACTATTCAAAGCTGAAGGAACCAACAAAATAACCTATTGGGATAATACCCACAAGAAAAGGAAAGTTTCCTCAGAGGATCATTCAAGCCATGTTTATGAGGTGATATGGTCTAGGGATGTCCAGTCATAGTAAGACCAAGGGCAGGTGTTGTCTGTGGGTGCCTTTGTAGGAGGTGAGTTGTACCCGTCATGGATGCATTTTTTTCAAGCCCACTTATTGCCTTTATTTTTTTATTCATTACTTTTCTTTCTTTTTTACTTCAAGGTCTGACCAGAGGACACTACCTTGGCGTGGTGACCAGAGCTGACATTGTTACCCACTGGTATCTTCACAGAAATGATAAGGCTGGCTCATGATGAGACCCCCTTTCCCTTGGCCATGCAACCAAAGGTCACTGCCCTAACATGGTGACTAGATAATGGCAATGTCATACTGATGGATACCTATGAACATAATGGGCCGGCTCGTGATGAGACCTCCCATCCTCTTGGTTAGGTCTTGTTTTATTATTTTTCTTAGGGTCCCTTTAATTTCTTATCGAGAGGCCTTTT
>JZKD02S1005163.1:130018-141476 GCA_000966675.3 Picea glauca
AACCCATGAATACAAGCTTGCTAAGTCACCCCGTCAATCACCCCAACAATGGTCAAGTGGATTAGTGTAAGATCCAAGCAATTATCAGAAATGAAAGGAACCTAATGCATATATACGAAGGTTGTAATGATCAAACATGACACATACCATGATACCTTGGACCAATTACCTTATGGAGCAAGAGACTTCTCCGATGCAAGTCCAAGCCGATGGTGATGGAAGCTGCTGCTGCTGACAAGACAAGTCTGGTGAAGAAGAAGAAGAGTGGGCCCTCCAGGGCCATGCTCAGGGTCAATCCTGCTCTCGGTACTTCATGTCTAGGACTTGTGGGCCTCGATACATGATCTCCTAGTTATCCCTAGATATCGGGGATAACATCTGGCTCCAACTCGGGGACATGTGCTCACTGTAGGGCGCATGAGAACCTCAACATCTCTGGCATAAACCTGTAGACCTGCTCACACTTGACAAGAAAGCATCAGCGAAAAAAGGTGGGGTGGTATTGCCACCCCGCAAAATATAATATATGTAGACATATGGCAATGATAAATGCAGATAGAAAATGAAACTCTTACCTATACTTACCTGCTGGCTGCATGTTGGTATAGTCAAACAACCAATGAAGCCAATCCAGTAACGTTCCTTGATACCTGCCTTTGTGCTTCATCATAAACCAGAACAGTGATAAGTCAAGCACAAAAATGTCATGAGTTACAATGTATATCATATCATTGGAAAGGTCAGAATCTAACTCATGGAGGCGGGTGTGAGGGATAAAATCCTGCCAAGTCCATCTCTGAGGAAAGTGCTCAATCCACTTCAAGAAAGGGTCATGAAAAATGCAAGGTTTAGAAAACTGACTTAAAGGACCTGTAAACTGGTTACCTAGGACATCCTCATGCCCTGAAATCAAAGAAGGGATCGACAAAGATCTAGCAGATGACTGGAAAATTAAAAAGGGAAAGTTGAAAAACTGACTGAAACACACAGTACCCAACCAACCCTTGGAGTTCAGGGTCTGCCTAAAGGGAAACTCAACATTAAAAATATACTTCCCAAACACACCTTTAATGGACAGGAACGGTAAAGTAACAACAGGTGGCTGGAGTGAAAATCCATGAGAGACTCTCCTTAGGCAAACAATGTTCTCACTTGTATCAAAATCTGAGCACAGTGGTGGTTGGCAATCATCTTCATGAAAAGAGTCCAAATGCTTAGAAGGGTACTCATCAAAAATATCAAGGTAAGACTGAAAATCATCAGAAGAATGAGGTACTAGGTCATCCTTGGTTTTTTGAAAGGTACAAGTAAAAACCTCATCTCCTTGTTGCCATTGGTCGGAAGTAATCTGTTGTGACAATTGCAAAGGCAACAACCGAAAATGACTCTCAGTGTCATAGATGGGATCCAGGTCATAACCAACTATATCCCACCTACATCTCCCAACATGTATGAACTCATCAATGTTATCAACAGTATCACTGTCTGTGTCATAACATGCAAGGTCTGAAACATTTGAAAATTCATCCTCATCCTCCTCTTCATCACAAGGTAAAACATTATCAAAAACTAAGAGAGGAGGGTAACTTACTGTTTCTTGTTGCACAGGAACTTCGAGGACCTCAGTGTTTTCAACATGTGTTATTGTTTCATCCTCATGGACTGCTTCTTTATCTTTGATTGTGCAGCAAGGGCCATCAACTTCGCTCAAAGCTTTCTTTTTTCCTTCATTTTCTGAATCAAGGAACAAGGTGTCATTGACATCTTCAAATGGAACACAACTAACCTCATCTTCTTTTTGTTGTGTAGGAGAAAAGGGCTCTTGGATTGCTTCATCAGTGGGAGGGGCACTCATTGATACTTCATTATTTTTCTCTGGTTCTTCCTCCTCGGCCATGTCTTCAGGAATCCCATGTTGAATGACGGTTTGCTCACCTTCTTCTTGAATATCATCAATAGAGTTTTTACTGGCAAACAAACTTTCCATATCAAAATCACCTGAAGTAAAGAGATCTTTTATCCCGGATGAGGAGATGTTCCATTCAATTCTTTTAGCCATGCCATAAGCTTCATCGAGCGTCTTTGGGGCCCTTTTATTGAGGGGCAAACCTAGGTGTGCCAAGATCGCATGGGTATAGAGATGGACAACATACTCTTCTTCAGGACGATGGCTTGCAGGAATCTGATATAGAGTGCCCTCAAACCTATTCTGAAAGTTGAATAGGGTTTCATTCTCAGTTTGTTTTATATGCTCAATTTTTTTTAGAAGTAATGAGATGTCTTCTGACTGAATGCCCCATTCTTCAAGAAAGACTTCTTCCAACTGGTTCATAGAGGTGATGCTAGCATTAGGAAGGTTATCATACCACTTCTTACCATTTCCATGAAGAGTGTTTGAAAAAAGTTTCATCACTACATCTTCAACATCATCATCGACAGGGTGGAATATAAAGTAAGAATAAAATTCATTCATATGAAAGTCAACTCTTTCCCTATTGTCACTAGTGAATTTAGGGAGCCATTTCTTGGAGATAGGGGGCATTTGTCTTGGGTATCCTAGGATTTTTCTCATGTCTAAAGGTTTATAGCTCCCATAATCCCATTGTGAAGTCATTGTTGGCTTCGTCATCAATGGAGTCGCCAGATAGTTTTCCTGAAACTACCAAAGAATAGGGGGAAAAGGTCTTAGTGGAGTCGCCAGGTAAGCTTGTAAGAAAAGGTCTTTGAGGCAATGCTTACCAAAATATTTTTCATTGAGGAAGATTAACTCGGTGTTCCTCGGCAATGGCGCCAAAATGTTATCGCTCAGTTTGTAGTCTAGGTCAAGTAGCTGGAAGGTAAGGATCAAATTGGCGTAACAGGAGCTTCCCCACCCACTATCACCTCGATGGGGGGCTCTTTCTATTTAGGGTGGCTAAGCCCAAGGGAGACGTCCTTGGTAATCTGGGGTTCTGAAAGGCAAAGGCTTAAAGGATCAAGGTGAGTTTTCCCTTCACAGATTACCGCCAAGTAAATAGTCAAGAATGAAGAAATACCACAGAAGAAGCACCTGTTTGCGAGACAAGGAAACAATAAAAATAATACATGCAAATAGTGGTTAATGCTTCATTTGTCAATGACTATCAACATTTAATATACATGAGCATAAATAACATTAATTATTGACGAAGTCAATGATTGCAATAATAACAATGGATTATAATATAACTTGTCAATAAATACAGAATGATATAGCATTTAATAGAGATGATTAATCTTTGAATTAACACAATGCACCAAATATCATTAAATGCTCATATATGACAGGAGTGTTGCGTCAAGCTTACTAGAGGTGACGTCAGCCTTGTTCTAGGGTTAGTATGGTAGACAAAGAGATCAACGTTTTGCAAATAAGCCAATGAAATTTATCAATACATCAATGTATATCATCAGATGACCTAGCTACGACGTTTTCTATCAACCAAGAGCTCAAAAAGGGCATGACGTCATCATTAATCTAGGGTTACTAGACGTTATGGTTAGTTAGGGTTTCAAATTTAAGAGTTTTGAAAGAGTTGTTTTGGCACCACAAGCTCAACGTTAGAGAAATAGACTAGTGCCTTAGGGTATTATGGAGTCAGAAACAAGGGCAAGGTATCGGGAGGATCTAAATCTAAAGACAAGAGAGTTAGGCTCTATGGTGCTGCAATGGTAGGGCCCTAGAGTCAAAACCCTGAGGGGAGGAGGCTCATTCCGATGTTGCTTAAGCAAGGCCTCATGCTCCTCCCTCTTTCCTTAGATATCCTTGGCAAAACAGCTAGCTTCAGAACATAAATCTAAGGGTGAAAAGTGTTGCAAGAGCAAGGCCCTTCAAACCCTAAAAGTCAAAACCCTAGGTGTAGACTTAACTAGGCCTAGGATGTCTTCTTTCTTCAACTTATGTTTAAAAGCTAACTCAGAAAAAAAGGGAACTAGTGTAGCAACGGCTAGGCTATATCCTCTTTAATCAATGGCTAAAACAAGTTCTCAATCATGGGGACATGTAGCAAGGACCTACTTGTGTGCTTGCTACCTAGGGTTTCAAGATTAAGAAATATAATATCAATGTAATAACAAATGCAAGAGATTTAACCTACAACTATTCATTTAAGAAGTTTTTCATGAGAAATACACTTACAAATCATGAAGATAGCTTATCAAACCCTAGTTGTAAACCTTCCAATGAAAGAGAACACCATAACATGCCAAGAACAATCCTCCACAAGAGTTGTGGCTCACTTCCAAGAGAAAAAATCCCAAGACAAAAGACTAAAAATGATCTCTCACAAGAGAGTGAGTTGTGTTATGTGAAAATGAGAGGAAACGTTCTCTCTTTATATCATCCAAATGACCTTTAATTAGAAAATAGATCATTAAAAAAAACCGACAAGGCTAACTAACAATATTACACTGTGTTTTTACATTAAATGTTAAAAATGTCACAATATGAGCTCAAATGGGGACGTCAGGCTCCTCTGAGGGGGACGTTGGCCCTTTTTGGGCAAGCTCAACATCCAGGAAGCAGAACGTTGGCCCCTCTAGGGCTCTTGCAAGCTGCCACACGTACCAAATGATCCCAGCACACTGCCACATGCTCTAGAAAATGTCCAGTTGCCTCAAGTGACATCCTGTCCATCAGAAGCAATCATCCCATCTGCAGTGGGTGATCCCCCCTAGGCCGGGCTCTGCCAAGTGTCCTTGGTAAGGACGTCCTTCTTCTTTCTCGTGCAATGGATCATCACAACGTTGTCTTGTCTCTGCCATCCCAAAAACCATCTGATGGGCTCTTCAGCCCCATGGAGGTCCGATCTAATCATATCTCCATGTGTATTGGTCCTCTGGTACCTGTCCGTCGGGCATGGTCCTGCACATCAAAAACTACGCCCTCCATGGGCTCATCAGTCCTCGGGATCATAGAAATGTTAATCATATTTCATCATTAAATTTATCAAATACATCCATGAAATCCCTAACATATCATCTAAGAGATCAAAGACATTACACATATATACTATTCAAAGCTGAAGGAACCAACATAATAACCTATTGGGCTAATACCCACAAGAAAAGGAAAGTTTCCTCAGAGGATCATTCAAGCCATGTTTATGAGGTGATATGGTCTAGGGATGTCCAGTCATAGTAAGACCAAGGGCAGTTGTTTTCTGTGGGTGCCTTTGTAGGAGGCGAGCTGTACCCGTCATGGATGCATTTTTTTCAAGCCCCCTTATTGCCTTTATTTTTTTATTCATTGCTTTTCTTTCTTTTTTACTTCAAGGTCTGACCAGAGGGCACTGCCTTGGTGTGGTGACCAGAGCTGACATTGTTACCCACTGGTATCTTCACAAAAATGATAAGGCTGGCTCGTGATGAGACCCCCTTTCCCTTGGCCATGCAACCAAAGGTCACTGCCCTAGCGTGGTGACCAAATAATGGCAATGTCATACTGCTTAATACCTATGAACATAATGGGCCAGCTCGTGATGAGACCTCCCATCCTCTTGGTTAGGTCTTGTTTTATTATTTTTCTTAGGGTCCCTTTAATTTCTTATCGAGAGGCCTTTTATTGCCTTCTCGGGGATCCCTGGGCGAAGCATCTCTAGGTTTCATTTCTTATGGATTTTATCTTTTACCAGCTGCTTTTACCCCCTGGGCCTTTAGCCCCTTCTTCCCACAAGACGAAGTGTAACCCTCAAAAGGTCATCCTAATGGATGGACTAGGGGAATGGGATGGATGAATGGGAGATAAGATGTAAAATGATAGAATGGTGGGAGCGGACGATGGTTATGCAAATCCCCTTTGGTGGCTAACCAAAACCCATGAATACAAGCTTGCTAAGTCACCCCGTCAATCACCCCAACAATGGTCAAGTGGATTAGTGTAATATCCAAGCAGTTATCAGAAATAAAAGGAACCTAATGCATATATAAGAAGGTTGTAATGATCAAACATGACACATACCATGATACCTTGGACCAATTACCTCATGGAGAAAGAGTCTTCTCCGATGCAAGTCCAAGCCGATGGTGATGGAAGCTGCTGCTGCTGACAGGACAAGTCTGGCGAAGAAGAAGAAGAATGGGCCCTCCAGGGCCATGCTCGGGTCAATCCTGCTCTCGGTACTTCATGTCTAGGACCTGTGGGCCTCGTGACATGATCTCCTAGTTATCCCTAGATATCGGCGAGAACAGTTACCAAAAGATAAACCCATTGGAATGTCGTTCACCACTTTGGAGGAATTATTGCAAGTGTGAGGGAAAAACTCAAGGGAAATCAATAAGGCTGAAAAGCCCAATTGATAACCTGAGAATAAAAAACCCTCGGTGAAAGGAAATATCTTAGTGAACCTATCCCAAGGTAACTGACCTAGACATTACTAATGCAGACCTATTATATTATTGACCCACGCAGGGGTGCGGAAATTCCAGTTACAAAAAGAAGTGTTGGGGCCAAACATGCCCTTTAGAACCAAATTTCTTCGACAAATGAGCATCTAATTATGCATCTCTTCATGGCACATGGAGTTGACCAGCTATGTTGGAGAGGCGGTCAATAGGACTAATATGGAAAGTTTTAATTCTTTTTGTTGTACCAATAGTATTGGCACCCAAGAAATTGTTGAAATAATGTAACTGCAAAGTGTGTTCTTATTATTATTTGATATATTATTCATTGGATCAATCCCCATTGTGGATTGATTATGTCGTCTATTGTAAAAGGATCAAATCCCCTTTTTTGGATTGGTCCTAATATAATTGTAATAGGAAAAAGAAGAAGTGGGCCCCATAATATATCAAAGAGGCCCTAGAATATAAAAAAGGTGTTTATAACCACCCAGATTAAGAAGTCAACCCTGCCAGTGAAGAGACACTTCACACGTGCCAGATTAGTATAAATAAGGAGGCTAGCACCTCACTTAGACACACCACACTTGCTCATTGAGAGACAAGTTGCAGAGCTGCTATTGGAGAAGAGAGACAGAGAGAGAGAGAGAGAGTGGTGCATATTTGGGAGAGGATCTTTTGTATTAGCTTGAGTTATCTCTTTGCATTGTATTAGCTATCTATAATAAGGAAGTTTTTCCGGGCTTTCTTCCCCTAGAGGGTTTCCCAAGATAAATGATGTGTCTCTTGTGATTGTGTATTTCTCAGTGATCTTGTCTTATGTTGTTGTTATCTATTGAAATGAAAAGAACTATAATAATGGATTAAACATTAACATGGCATCAGAGCCAAGCTGAAGAAAACATCTTTCACAAGAGTGAAAAACGTCATTGTTGTCGTACATGCAAATTAGGGATTTTTGATGGTGAAGCTTTTCATCCCTAAAACCATATAGAAAAGTGTGCCATCCCCCAAGGATTACTTTGGCACTCTTAGCGCACCTTTTCAGTGGCTAGATCTCCCGGAAAGTGAAACCCTAGTTTCACAAAGTACCAGAAGTACCAGAAAACCAAAGAACTAGAAGTACCAGAAGTACCAGAAAACCAAAGAACTAGAAGTACCAGAAGTACCAGAGGTACTAGAAAACTAGAAGCACTAGTCTAGAAATCCGCAAATCAAGTTTGGAGGGGTAAAAGTTGGATTTTCGCAGATCCATGCACACTAGGCTACTCGCCTCAGCCAAGCACATCTCCTGGTAAGTTTAGAATTTGATTTTGATCATTTTCATTTTTTGGTCATTTTCCTAGCTCCAGGTAAAAGATGTCTGCACGAACGAAGCTTGCTTACAAAATGGAAGGCGTGGAAAACTTATGTTCCTAGAAGTATAGGATCATCGTGATCCTTGAAGAGAATGACCTAGCAATATTCGTCAAAGAAGAAGTATCGGAACCCGACGATGCTGTAGAAAAAGTGAAGCATCTAAAGGACATGATCAGGGCCAAAAGAATCATTGCAGATTCAATCAAAGACCAGCTAATCCCTTATGTGTCATCAACGAAGACTCTGAAAGAAATGTTTGATGCCCTAAGCAGACTGTATGAAGGAAAGAACATAAACCAAAAGATGAATCTAAGAACTCAACTGAAGAATACGAGGATGCAAAAAGGAGAAACAATCCAAGAATATTCCTCCAGAATCTCAGAATTTAAAGAACAGTTAGAAGCAATTGGAGACACCATAGATGAATACGAGCTCATAATGACATCTCTTAATGGTCTCACAAAACCTTGGGATTCATTCATCCAAACGATTTGTCCCAGAACGAAGAAATTGAAGTTTGACTGTCTATGGGAAGAATGCATTCAAGAAGAAACAAGAGTAGCTAACCATGAAGCGCTACTAGCAAGAGATGATGATCAAGCCTTAGCTACTCACACCAAAAGAGGAACGAAGAAACCCTACTTCTAGAAGGAGACTGATAAAGAGCCTCAACCGCCAAACAAATTCAATAATAAAGAATCTCATCCAAGGAGATTTCAGAAGAGAGGACAACGAAGGCAAAGAGATTACTCATCTGTACAATGCTATCATTGTGACAAGATGGGACACATTATGAAATTATGTCCAGCCAGACGAGAAGAATACGAGAAGAAACATAAGATGCACCATGCCCATGTAGTTGAAGATGAAGAGCCACCTACAAAGATGATAAGAGAGCAGATTAAAGTGACACTTGGAGATGCTTACCAATATCCCATCAAGGGCGTGGGAGAATCAAGATACAAGCTAAATTCAGGGAACTCAATAAAGATGAAGGACGTACTCTTTGTACCAGATTTGACAAAGAACCTACTCTCCATTTTTTCTTTAGAAAAGAAAGGCTTCAAAATTGCCTTTATAGATGGAGAAGTCCTCATGTGGGCTAAGGGAGAAACCCTGAATGAAGCAATCATCATTGGAAGAGAAGAAAATGGCTTGTATAAGCTAAAGGGTCACTCAAAGGCTGCCATGACCCATGCCATTGAAAACACATGTGAACTTTGGCATAGAAGATTAGCTCACATCAATTACAAGGTGCTACCATACATATGCAAAGCTCTCACAGGTCTACCAGAATTCAAAATTGACCATGAAGGTGTGTGAAATGGATGTGCGCAAGGGAAGAACATCAAGAACTTTTTTCCGAAGAGAGACAACAAAGAAGAAGGAGTCCTAGAGCTCATTCATTCAAATGTATGTGGCCCAATTCCATCGTCCTCCATGAGTGGGTATGTATACTATGTATCATTTATTGATGATTATTCTCGTAAGACCTGGGTGTATTTTTTGAAATCTAAAGATGAAGTGTTCAGCAAGTTCAAGGAATTCAAAGCCTTGATAGAGAACCTTTCCGAAAGAAAGATCAAGATACTCAGGTCAGATAATGGAGGAGAATATACCTCAAAAGAGTTCGTGAGCTTCTGCAAATGTGTTGGGATAAAGATGGAACTCACAACTCCCTATAATCCTCAACAAAACGATGTAGCTGAATGAAAGAACATAACGATAATGGAAGCTGTGAAGACTATGATCCATGATCAAGATCTTCAAATGTGCTTATGGGAAGAAGCATTAATGACATTCGTTTATGTGAAAAACTGATTATCCCATAGTGCACTTGGGTTCAATACCCCTGAAGAAATGTTCACTGGAAAGAAGCCAGAGGTAAGCCATCTCAAAATATTTGGATGCCCAGTTTTTATACATATTCTGAAAGAGAAGAGAAACAAGTTGGAACCTTCAGGAAAGAAGGGAATATTTGTGGGATACTATGAGGTATCCAAGGCCTTCAAAATTTACATACCAAGTCACTGCCACATTGAGATCAGCAAGGATGTGACTTTTGATGAAGATGCAACACTCAAGAAATCGAGAAGATGTCAGCTTGAAGAAGTACGTGAAGAAGAACCCATAGTCCCCAGAACTGAAGAATCAATGAGGGAGGTTCCCATAACTGCATAAACAGTGAGGGAAGAAGTAGTTTCCCCTGATGAGGAAATTCTCAAAGATCATGATATAGTATAATTTCAAGAACCGCCTCAGATGATGATCCTCCATAAAAGAAAGCCAACTTGGGCTAGAGAGCCCATTCAAGATAGAGAGAAGTATGGTGTTCCACAAGGAACCATGAGACAGGTGAAAAGACCAAATCCATTCTCCAGTTATACAACTTTGATGTGTGACCTCCTAGAGAAGGAGCCTACATGCTTTGAAGAAGCCATTCAAATGAAAGAATGGGCAGATGCCATGACAGAGGAATACCAATCCATAATAAAGAATGATGTATGGGAAATAGTTCCTAGACCGAAGAGTAAAGACGTGGTATCCTCCAAATGGATCTTCAAAATAAAACATGCTGCCGACGGAAGTATTGAAAAGTATAAAGCAAGATTCGTCGCTCGGGGATTTTCTCAAAAAGAAGGCATTGAATATGAAGAGGCATTCGCTCCTGTAGCCAGATACACTTCGATTAGAACCATCATAGCCCTTGCAGCTAAGATGAAGTGGAAGTTGGACCAGATGGACGTAAAGACAACTTTCCTAAATGGTGTCATTGAAGAGGAAGTTTATATAGAGAAACCCCAAGGATTTGAAGTTGAAGACAAGAAGTCTCATGTCTGCAGGTTGAAGAAAGCATTGTACGGATTGAAGCAAACTCCTAGAGCTTGGTATGGCTGGATAGATAGTTTCTTGACGAGCTTGGTCTTTACCAAGAGTAAAGAAGATTATAGCCTCTACTTCAAGTTTATGAACGATGAGCCAGTGATATTACTACTATATGTGGATGACTTAATCTTAACCGGAGAAGAAAAGATCATCACTGAATGTAAGAAGAGACTTGCCTCAGAATTTGAAATGAAAGACCTTGGCCTAATGCATTATTTCTTAGGTATTGAGATATGGCAGAGTCCAGAGAGGATCTTCCTTAACCAAGGGAAGTATGTAGTTGAAATCCTAAAGAGATTTGACATGTTGGAATGCAAGTCCATGAATACACCCATGGAAGTGAAGCTGAAGTTGTTGGTCGACGCTTCATCAGAATTGATTGATGCCATGTTGTATAGACAGATTATTGGATTGTTGATATACCTGATGACACCAGACCAGACATTTTTTTTGTCGTGAACACCTTGAGTCAGTTTCTGGTAGAACCCAGACATGTTCACCTAGTGGCTGCAAAACATGTGATGAGGTACCTTAAGGGTACAATAGATTGTGGTCTCAGCTATGATGGAGATCATGATTTCACATTGAGTGGATATACTGATGTAGATTGGGCATGAAGTGTTTCTGACAGGAAAATCACTTCAGGATGTTGTTTCAGTTGGGATCAGCCATGATCTCATGGCAGAGTAGAAAGCAATTCAACATTTCTCTCAACACAGTGGAAGCAGAATACATTGCTGCATGTTCTGCCAGTTGCGAAGATATATGGCTTCGAAATTTGTTGACCGGTATATTTGACCTAGAGACAGAAGCAACCATGATCCTATGTGACAACCAGAGCTGCATAAAGATG
>JZKD02S1005165.1:18496-31891 GCA_000966675.3 Picea glauca
AGCAAGCGGGCAAAGCGCAATGGAGGATCTACACCAAACATCAGTAAAAAGGTTAGTAGTTTCTTTCCATGCATGTATTGTGAAAGAGGGGTTTAAGTTTTGGGTGGTAGGTTAAGAGTAATTTCTTTACGGTCAAAATCTGCATGCAAGTCTGACCCTAGTTTGCTAGTTCGTAGGGTATTTTTCCCAACAACAGTTAGAACAACATTGTTTTGAGTTAACTTCCATTCGATCACCCCTTTTTATAAACAAATCGTAACATAAACTGATGGGCGTCAGGCTCTGCTCCTGCTGCAATCCAAGAGTGACTTCCGTTGCTAACACCCCTAGTGGCAAACCAAAACCTATGGACACAGGCTTACCAGGGCATCCTGTCATTCCCCCCAGACATGGTCAAGTGGGAAAGTATAAGATCCAAGCATTTGTTAGAAACAAAAGGAATTAAATGCACATATTCAAAGGTTTTGAAGATCAGAGTGACACATACCATGATACTCGGACTCATTACCTCATGGAGCAAGAACCATCTCCGACACAAGACCAAGTCAATGGTGATGGATGTTGTTGCTGCTGACAAAGTAGAGACGCTGAAAGGGAGAAAAGATGGGCCCTCCAGGGCCATGCTAAAGTAAATCCGACTCTCAGTACTCCATGTCTAGTACCTGTGGGCCTCGAGACATGATCTCCTAGTTATCCCCAAAAGTAGGGGATAACAGGACCCATAAAATAAAATAAAACTCAAGACCTAGTTGGTGGATAGGGGTCTCATCATGAGCCAACCTATTAGGTCCATGGGCATGTAGTGGTATGACACTACTCATTATTTGGTCACCACACTAGGGTAGTGACTCTTGGTGGCATAGCCAAGAGAAAGGGGGTCTCATCACGAGCCAACCTTCTCCTCTCCGTGAAATTCTTGTGGGTAACATTGTCACAATTGGTCACCACGCTAGGGAAATGTCCTCCAACTATTTCTTGAAAGAAAAAGCAATAAGGAAAAGAGTAAAAAGGCATTTAATGGGCTAGGAAACAATTGCATCCATGACAAGGTGCAAATCACCCTCTATAGAGACACTCACAAGTCATGGGTAAGACCTATAATTCCTTGTCATCACTGCACCTCTTGCCCAAACATCCCCCAAGCCATCTCATGCATTGACATGAACTAGATTGGTCTTCGGCTAGAAACACCCCACACCTAAGGAGAATTAGCCTAATAGGACGTCCTGAAACACTCTCCAAACCTGGCTTGTAAATAGTATAATGTTTTTGAGCATTTGTCTGGGAAAGGGGAGTTTTATGCACATGTTTGGGTAACTTGATTATTAGATGTGATTGACATTGCTATGATCCCTGTGACTTAAGAGCCCATGGAGAGTGTACTTGTTTTTGCTGCAGGACCATGCTCGACGGACAGGTACATATGGGGAGATGATTAGCTCGGACCTCCATAGGGATAAAATCCCACCAGATGGATGCTGAGACCCCAGCCAGGGGCAAAGAGATACTGGAGGCTTGCACCAGAGAAAGGGGAGGACGTTCCACCAGAGGCACTTTGGTAGGCCTGGGCCCAAGGGGGTCTTTCCCTCCCACCATGACATTGACCCTTGAAGGCCCCTAACGTCATCATTTAGAGCCTTGACGTCATCTGGTTGAGGTATTTAGCATGATGACGGCCTTGGTTGGCACGTGTGGCAGTTCCTGAGGGGTTTTGAGCCCCAACGTTTCACTTGGAGGGATAACGTTCTAGCAAGAAGGATAACGTCACCCTAGGAGGGGCATGACGTTACCCTAAAAAGATGAGATTAGGGTTTTATTTGACAATTTTGTGTAAAATTGGATTTTTCATGTAAATTGGCCATGTCGGCCTTTTTGACCTAATTTGTAATTAAAGGTCATTTGTATTGTATAAGTAAGAGATCAAACTCTCATTTTGATTCATCATATTTCAGTCACGCAAGTGTGAGGTCTGAAATTCAACCTCTTTTAAGGCTTATTGGCTTAACTAAGTGGTGCGCAACTCTTGGAAGGAGTTTATCTTGGTGTAGTTTTGCATTTTCATGGTGGAAAGTCTTCAACTAGGGTTTCTTACTAGATTATTCTTGGTGAAGTAAGTAGAAATCTGCAATCTTTCTTTATTTTGAATGGTTATGGTGTATTTACTTGTTCATTTATAAGATTATGAAATTGCTAGTGTGAAACCCTAGAAGAAAAGCACGTGTTATTGTCCTTTTCTTAATAACTCTTCACCTACTTGCTTTTGCTAGAAGACACCTCCCTTGAAGGATTATACTAGAGCCCTACCTTAGTAGCACTCTAGTACTATTGCTTCATTAAGATTTCATACTTTTATTTCAAGCTTGACCTAAAGAAGAAGGAAAATCGCTAGGGCCTAGGGTTACCTACTTCCTAGTAACTTTTCCTTCTAGGGTTTTGGATGATTGAGGCCTTAGGTTATGTTGACCACCTATTTCAACTAGGGGGTCAACTCCATGTACCATGAAGATATGCACCTAATGGTGCTACCAAGTTGAAGACATGTTGGTTCTACAATGCAGTTTTGGCCTTCAACACTTATTTTTGTAATTGGAATTTCCACTCCCCTGCCTGGGATAATAATGTAATGGGTCTGCATGGATCATAGTTTAGGTTAGTTGCCTAGGACTTTATCATTAGAGAAGTACTTTCATCGAGTGTTTTTTTCCTCAGGTTATTAATTTGACCTAACCAGCCTTATTAATTTCCCTTGACCCTTACCTGTTCAACTTGTAAATGGTGGTGTGTTTTATCTTGTAAGTAAGAGGTCACTTAGCGAGGGTAGTCAATTTCTAAAGTGGTTGGTGTCAGGGCATGTATCATAGTCAATATAATAAGTAACGTATTTGCTCGACCAAGTTACTTATTGATGAGGGGGGGGCAAGGGCCGAAAATGGACTTAGAAGGATTTAGAGAGATGGCAAATTTCCTACATCGCATGAGAACCCTTTAGCCAATATGTGTTTTTTCCAACCTCTTTAATGTGTTTCCCTCTACCCCCTGCCTATGACCTCACTCACACAATAATCCTCCAAAGTTGTGAAAGGCTTTCTAATGGTCGAGCCCTATGGTGACTCGTGTCTTTTAAATGACCATGCTAGAGATCTCCTAGACTCTTGTGGAATTCCATCGAGTCTAAAGTATTTTTTTTATTTTTTTTAAATTACCTAGTTAATGGTAATTTTAATTATTTTTTATGTAAAAATTGTAAAAACTAGGTCCTTGGGATTTGGATAGGGGTATTTGTGCTCAAAATAAATGGAATGAGACCCTCTACACTCTTGGACCAAGTTTCAGCTCAATTTGACAAGTTTTGCTAGGTGTTTGTCCATGAGGAGTCCAAGTTAGTCTAAAACATCAATTTAATTGCTTGATTTGACAAAGTCAAAAATGTCAAATAATTGTAATATGAGCAAAATGGTTAGAAAAAAAGGTGGGATATGATGCCTAAACCCATTCCTAAGCTACCCAAACCCTTTCCCAACCTTAATTCACCCCTTCCACTTAGCCACCACTTCATAAAGTTATTCCCCCAAGGGAAGTTGCACCCCCCTTGAGGAAGAAACCATGGAAAATGAAAAATTAAAAGGTAAGGCCTCCTCACTCCCTAAGTGCGCCCTTCTAGTGACTCACACTCATGTTTGACAAGTCAAAAGTGGATGCCAACTCACATCCCACTAAGTACCAAAACCCTAAGAAGTGCACCCCCCTCCTTGAGATGCTCAATATCTCTTGAGAATTGACACTTGGAAAGCATCCAAGAGGAGTATCTTTTGCTTCCCAAGTATAAATAAAGGTCCTCCCCTCCTCATTTCTCATCTATTCTTTGCCTACTATTACTATGCTCAAATTTCTCCTATCTCTTCCATTCTTTTCTCTTCCTCATTCTTGCTCAAGATTTTTGGAGAGACATTTGTTGCAAGTATTTGCAACAACCTTCTACTATCAATAAAAGAAAGATTTGGAGGCAAGTGGTGTGTTGAGAGTATTCTTGGTACATCAAACTATTGAAAGTGACATTGCATTGGTTTATTTTTGTGTATGCAATTTTTTTTTTCAAGTTTAGAGTAGAGATCCCAAGCAAAGTGTTTTTCTTGGGTAGATTTGCAATAGTATTGTTGTAGATCTAGATGAGTGGTTTATAGGTTTACAAAGTCTTTTGTATTTCCTTTTAGATCTACTCACCACTTTTCTCTTTCTTGTAGTTTTTCTCACAAATATTTGCATGTCATTTCAAGGATTGGAGAAGCTTGTTTTAGATTTGGAAACTTTCTTTCCTCTTCCATATTCACCCTCTAAATTTTCTGCATTATATTTATGTTCTTTCCATTGAGTTTTTTTAGTATTCTAACACATAAGATAGGTCATTTTAATCATTTTTATATGCTGATTTTTTATGTAGAAAATTTATGTTGTAACTAACATAAATTTTTTCAGTTTGTGTCACTTTTTGCAGCATTTCCAACCAGTTTTTGCTTGCTGGTATTTTGCAGGTTGGTGACAAAAGGAAGGATCTACATCCCATTTGGGGCATATACAAGTTAAGTATCAACCTCCCAAGTTGGGGTAAACAATCAAGCCCAAGAGAGTCTCTAGGGATTGCATTTCTCTAAAGTCTTGTAAATTTCTGCATTTTATTTTCCTTAGTTTTCCTACACCTAGCATAGAGTTTGGTCATGCCAACCATGATAAACCGTAAGGCTAGATTGTAGATTTTATTTTCAGCATTAGTTTTTATTTACTTGTTTGCCCCACTTGTCCTTAAGACAAGGTTGTGTGGCTAGGAGCTTTCATTTCCAAGTTTTATTTCAAGTTATTATTTTTACCCACTTGTGCACAAAACTGAAAGGCCTTGTCCTCCACCTTGTGCACTTGTTGTGGTTGCAAGTAGTGTATATTTCCTTTTCAAGTTATTTATTTCATTATTTTTTTGTTTTCCTACACCTAGGAAAGTGCTTGGCCAAGCCAACCATCCTAAATCGTAAGGCTAGGTAGATGTTAATTGTTTTTGCTTCTATTTGCTCATGCGTTATGGTTTATATCTTTAGATATTAGAAGCTAATCATCTAATGTTTGCTTAAGCCCATGGAGGCATAATCATTTACTTGTATATTCTATTTTTACTTTCAAGTCATTGCAAGCTATTTCATTCTAAGTACTTTACTATTTCATGCAATTTACTTTCAAGTACTTCTAGTCTCTTGCAATTTACATTTGCCAGAGTACTTTTATTTCACTTGCAAGATCTTTTACTTTCAAGCACTCTCTACATTGCAAGCACTCAATTTATCTTAACTTAATCAATTTTAAAGTCCAGTTTATCCTTATATCTTTAGGGGGTTCAATAAACTAGTCAATTAGCACACCTTTAACTATCCCAACTTTGCTATCAAAAAAGGGACTTAAGGAAAGAACTTGGGGTGCTGGATCATGGATGGTCTCACGACACTAGGTGTCCCCTTTGTTAGCAGGTACCTCCATTACCAGTTAGCAGGCACCTCCTCAAACCCCATCAGGGAGCAGAGGCTTTACTTCACAGGTAAGTGCAGGTAAGTAGGCATTTGCATTCATTGTATATACCATTTGCATTTCATGCTAGAGTAGTTGTATTTCCACTTGTACATATGCTTGTTTTTCACTTTTGTACTATATATATATGAGCCGGGTGTGATATCACCACCCCAAATGATTGCTAACAATCTTATGTTGAGATGAAGTAGGTCATAGGTTATGCCAGAGATGTTGAGGTCTATTGACCGCCTATTCAGCTAGGGGTCAACTCATGTGCCATGAAGTATTCATATTTGTTGAAGATAGTATTGGTTCTACTTGGGCATTTGATGTCCCAGCACTAAAATTTTGTATACGAAATTTCTGCACCCCTGCGTGGGTTAATAATGTAATAAGTCTGCATGGATCATAGTTAGGTCAGGTACCTTGGGTGTTTCCAATGGGGGAGTTCCTTTCACCGAGGGTTTTTTATCCTCAGGTTGTCGACCAGACAAACTCCTGGCCGACTTCCCTTGAGTTTTTCCCTCCACACATGCAATAATTTCCTCCAAAGTGGTGAAAGGTGCTCTGATGGTCTCATCTTTCGGTAACCTTTGTTTAGGAATATTGTAAATGACCATGCCAGACAATGTAGAAAGTTTCGCGGAATTTCGTCGAGTCTAGATAGATTTTTTTTTAATTAATTAATTATTTTTTGAGCAAACATTGTAAAAACTCGGTCATGGGGTTTTTGATAGGGGTATTTGTGCTTAAAAGAAATGGAATTGCACCCCCTACACCCATAGACCAAGTTTCAGCTCAGTCGAACAAGTTTTACTATGTCTTTGTCCACTTAGAGTCAGAGTCAGTCAAAACAACAATTTTAATTGCTAAGGTGACATTAGTCAAATGTCAAAATCTTTGTAATTTTGAGTTAGTGAGTTAGTGGTAAGGTGGCAATGAGCAAGTTAGACCCCCCTAACCTACCCAAACCCATCCTAACCACTTAAAACCTTATTCTACACTATTAACTCACTTTATCACTCATTTTACCCTTGCCCTAAGGGGAAAAACGACCCGCCCTTACCCAAAACCTTAATTTCTTAACTCAAAATTTAATTTTTTCACTTAACACCTTGTGTGGGCCCCTCATAAGTGAGGTGCACCCCCCCTAGACCTTCACTTACCCATTGCATGGACCCCACGCCCCTTTCTCTTGCATAGGTGGCGCCCCCCTTCTAGAACTTACGCCCTTCCTAACCTCACGCCTTCCCTCCTACTTGGCCATTCATTTGAGCCTTGGTTTGTGTTGTGGGCCCCTCTCATGAGAGGTGCGCCCCCCTTAGCCACTCATCTCACTCTCTTGTGTCCCCACGCCCTCCACCTCATCAATCTTTGTCCAAAACCCTAACTAGGGCGCCCTCTCCTTGAGATTGTTGCCTCTCTCTCTAAAACTAACACATGGCATTCATCTAAGGCCCCTCACTTTGCCTTTTTGGGTATTAATGAGACCCCTCCTCATTCATTTTCTTCACCATTCTTTGAGCTACTGTTATGCTGCTGAAATTTCATTCCATCCTCTTGCTCTTGCCATCAAGCCACTCAACCCATTACTCTTGAGAGTTTTGAGAGAAGTATTTCTCCAAGACTCTCTTATTTTGGAATAATAGAGAAAAGCTTTGGAGGATTTTGGAAGAGATTGAAGAGTATTCTTGTTTCTTCTTCACATGAGGTGACTTGTATATTTCTAGTTTGTGGTGTTGTAGCAAATAGATCTTGAGTTCAAAGTATTTTGCTTGGGTAAACTAATTGAAGAGTATCACTTGTTAGTTTATGTTCATCTTGAATAGCTTAGGATTCGTAAGTATTTCGTTCTAGGTTTATTCAAGATAACTATCTATTTCCTTGCTTCACCATTTTCTTGAAGTTTTGCAGGTCATTTCAAGAGGATTATTGGGATAGCATCCGGAGGAGCCTACCCTTAACCCTCTCTTAAACTCCTAGCATTTCATGTTGTCCATTTTATTTCTGCATACATTTCATCTTTATTTCAGCATTCTAACACTCTTAGATAGGTCAATATATCACATCTTTCTTGCAGATTTTTGTGTGGAAATTTTCTGTGTAAAAGCAGAAAATTTTCTCTAACGTTTGGTTGTGTTTTTCAGCATTTCCAGCAAGTTTTTGCTTGCTGGTTTTTGCAGAAACTTACCAGCAACAAGGGGAAACTCTACCCAAATTCGTCCACAAACCTTCACCAAAGTATATCTTCATTTGGGTAAAGATTTTCCAACTCCTCCTAGTGTATATTTGTGTATTTCAAGCTATTTAACTTAGTTTTTCTTGTATATTTGTTAACTAACTTATTGCCGACACCTTGGGAGTGTGCTTGGCCTAGCCAACCCCCCAAAATCGTCTTGGCTTGATTTGTTATTTCATTTCTAAGTCATTCAATCAATTTTTTATTTTTTATTTTTTGGTTAATATTGCTAAGATAGTTTCTGCCTGAGCAGTCGGCCAGGAGCCTATCTGACATTCTCTCTCCTCGGAACTCCGGCGCTAGAGAACGAAGATTGAATGCCCTTCTTTTCTGTGCAGTTATATCTTAGGAATATTAATCTAATGTGCCAGCACCTTGGGGGAGTCATCCCCAAAATCGCTTCGGCTTAAAGGGAAATTTATCTTTGATTCAGTTTTGTTTTTCATATTTTGCCGGCACCTTGGGGGAGTCATCCCCAAAATCGCCCTGGCCTAAGGAAAATCAATCTCTAACTCATTTATTTTGTTTATTTTGCCGGCACCTTGGGGGAGTCATCCCCAAAATCGCCTTGGCTTAAAGGGAAATTAACTTGGATGATTTACTTGCTTAGTAGTTAGAATATCTATAGTTATCATCGTCTTTAAGTTCTCTTTCCTTTAAGATTTTTCCAGTTTTATATGTTCACGCCCTTATTGGTAGATAGCTAAATGGTCTAGATGCAATCCTAAATGCTATAGCTCGTCTGGTCATTTAGTTGTTTACATATGTTAGTTGCATATTATGTGTGAGATGGTTTAAAAGTTCTTAGATCCATTTTTGATGCTCACTTTAGCTCACGGCCTCCTTTCCTTTTGCAATTTATGATTGATGATGATGGATGGATAATGTGATAATGGAGGTCTAAACGCTCACGTCCCTCTTTCATAGTTCAAGCAGTTACGTTTTAGTCTATCATTTCACCCACGTCTTGCACATATGATCTCACATTTATGGGTTTAATGCTTCATATGTTACACATCTTTTATGTTCACGGCTTGTTCATGATTGAAACACCCACGTCCTAGTTTTCACTTCAAGCACATCACATATTTTATGCTTATGGTTAAATGTTGCACATGTCAAACATCTTTTGAGCTCACGCCCTTGTTCATGGTTAAGTACTTACATCTTTTAGCTCTCGTATCATTCATGGTTTAAGCTCTTCACATCTCAGCTTTATTTTAGGCCACATCTTGCATATGTGATCTCATGGTTAATGGTTTTATTTTCACATGTTAAACATCTATTCGCTCAATTCAATTTACTTCATGGTCTAAGACATATATGCTCACGTTTATATCTTGCAAAGTGCCCATGTTTCATCTCTTACTTGCAGTTACATGTGAATGGTTCATGAATTAATGGTCTAATATCTTGTAACGTTCCTCTCATATGATGATGTGTTGATGGTTTAATATGGTGCTACATTTACTTTACATGTTGATATGTTATTGATGGTTAATTGACACACTGCAAGCATCGTTTTACATACATTTTGCTTACGGCCATGCGCTAAAAACATAATTTTAAAGGGTCTAAAACTTGTTTAAAAGAAACCCAACACACTTAAAGACCCGCACTAGGGTCATAATAACCTTTAGTAACATTTTAGGGGTCTCATTCATCCATCTCCACCATCTAAAACGGGCTTGAGGAAAACAACGGAGTGTAGTGGCGGGGGACCGTCCCGTGGTTTCGTTGGGGAGATCCATTCCGAAAAGTACTCTTGCTGTCAGGGCTGACCGAGGAAGCTAGGGTAAGGCCTTGTTAGCCTTACTATCTTGAGCACCAGGCAGTCATTTGGCCAAGGTAGGAGGAAGCTTGAGACACACACCTAGTTTAGGGGGTGGGAATTAAAATCTTTAAGAAATTACAATTAGTTGCATAGATCACTTGTGTATGTTTTGGGGGATTTAGATATATGCATAGGCAAACATAACTTGTGGAATATTTCATTGTTATATCTATTTTCATTGCAACTACATGTTTGTGTCTTTCGTGCTTATGTGAACTTTGAAGTGTACCATTGAATATCTGGTGGATCAATTATCTTTGTGGTGTGGATCAAGTAAGTGATTGAGTATCCCACTTGGAGAGGCATCACTTGCTTTGATCCTTGAGTGCTTTGTGTGATTGTTGCTAGTGAAGGCAGTCCAATAGTGTAAGTGCTATTGGGGCATGCTTGGCTCTTGTTTGTCTCACTTACATTGGTGTATCTTTGTATCTATCTTGTATATCTATGTATCTGATTTGTATATCTTTGTATCTAGTTTGTAATTGATGTAATCTGTTGTAACCTTGGAATTCTTTTGTAAAACTCTAGCTTGTGGTTTGGGGTAGTTTAGTTTGATTTACTTGTAATACTTTGCTGTAATTAACCACCCTCAAACCTTAGTCGACCCCATTGCCCAACTTTAGGCACTAGTCTTAGTTGACTTAGGGAAAGGGCTGCTTCACATATAGATTAGACTTGCACCTTGCATTGCTGCTTGTCATCATAGGCTAGTTTTCCCCCTTTGGCCTATAACACATTAAAACTAACTCCTAGAACATTAACTTTAAAATTAACTTAGCAACTAGGGACTACCCCTCTTGGCTTCCCTAGGAGTAAGCCTAGAAGGAAGAAGTTCCAGTCAAGGTGACAGTGTGGACTTGGAACTTAGACTTTGTGTCTCCGAGGGCACACTAAGTGAGTTGGACTTAGCTCACGTTAGCAAGTGTGCATTAGGACGGCAACAAGGTCCTCATTGATTTAGACCTCAAAATTGTTTGATTGATGAAACCAACCCTCAAATCTTTTACCTCAAGCAACCTACCAACACTTTATAACCCTAGAATATCTTTCCCTACTAACAACATTGTTGTTGTTACTAAAGCAAGCTACAGACATTAAATGCAGCAATAAAAGCTTGAAAAAGCAATTGTAAAGGCTGAATTATACGTTGTCTTATGTGCTTTTGTCAAATGATAATGTTATGACTTCAATGGTTAGTGATTCTCAGTCATTTTGAAGCTATTTTCAAGACATTTTATGTGAAGTATTGCTCTATAAAGATTGCTGCTATAAATTTTTGTTTACTTCATCATATTCAGCAAATTGCTTTTATTAAGAAAGTCCATGGTTTTATGAAGTGCTAAATAGCAAGTGTACTTGCAAATATATAATTTTCTTGTTGCTCTCTTCCGGGCAGGTACACTTCTGACATATTATCTCTTCATTGGTTATTAAACCGGATTTTCTGATCGGTGGTGACTTGTGAGAGGGGATCTTTACCTAGCTACTTTGACTTTGCCTTCTCAAACCCCCAGGTCATCGGCGATGTCTCCCTTGGGCCTACCACCCTAAATAGAAAGAGACATCTTATTGAGGTGACAGTGATAGGATAGTCTCCTGTTACGCCAATTTTCTTGCTGAACACTTTAAATATATGCAGGTCTTTTACGAGAATAATCATTAATGAATGATACATAGTATACATACCCATTAATGGAGGATGATGGCATTGGGCCACATACATCTGAATGAATGAGTTCTATGACTCCTTTTGCCTTGCTATCCCTCTTCGGAAATGAGTTCTTGATGTTCTTCCCTTGTGCAGATCCATTGCATACGCCTTCATGATCACCTTTGAGTTCTGGTAAACCTGTGACAGCTTTGCATATGTATGTTAGTGCCTTGTAGTTGATGTGAGCTAATCTTCTAGAGTTCTCATGGATTCTTCAATAGCGTGGGTCATGGCAGCTTCTGAGTGACCCACCTTCTTCTTTTCCACTGATGATTGCTTCATTTATGATCTCTCCTTTAGCATATTGCCTTCTGTAACCTTTGCTATAGCTTCCTCATGTGACCTGGAGCAAGGTCAACAAAACAACAACCAAGAATAATATCCTTCTTGATAACATAAAGCAATAGAACAAACTATCATCATAGTAGCTCCTTTAGAGCTGTTGCCGTCCTAATGCACACTTGCTAACGTGAGCTAAGTCCAACTCACTTAGTGTGCCCTCGGAGACACAATGTCTAAGTTCCAAGTCCACACTGTCACCTTGACTGGAACTTCTTCCTTCTAGGCTTACTCCTAGGGAAGCCAAGGGGGGGTAGTCCCTAGTTGCTAAGTTAATTTTAAAGTTAATGTTCTAGGAGTTAGTTTTAATTTGTTATAGGCCAAAGGGGAAAACTTAGCCTAATATGATCAAGCAGCAATGCAAAGTGCAAGTCTAATCTATATGACAGTCAACCCTTTCCCTAAGTCAACTAAGACTAGTGCCTAAGGTTGGGCAATGGGGTCGACTAAGGTTTAAGGTTGGTTCAATTACAACAGTTTTACAATTGAGACAAGTTAAACTACCCCAAACCACAAACCACAATTGTACAAAAGAATTCTAAGTGTTATAAAAGATTACACCATTTACAAATCAGATACAAAGATACATAAACTAGATACAAAGATACACCAATGTAAGTGAGACAAACAAGAGCCAAGCATGCCCCAATAGCACTTACACTATTGGAATGCCTTCACTGGCAACAATCACACAAAGCACTCAAGAATCAAAGAAAGTGATGCCTCCCCAAGTGGGATACTCAATCACTTCCTTGATCCACACCACAAAGATAATTGATCCACAAGATATTCAAGATTAAAATCCAATGTTCACATAAGCATGAAAGACACAAACATGTAGTTGCAATAGATAGATATAACAATGAAATATTCCACAAGTTATGTTTGCCTATGCATACATCTAATACCCCCCAAACATACACATGTGATCTATGCAACTAGGTGTTTAGGAGTATCTTAAAGATTGATTAATTTTATTTCCCTCCCCCTAAACTAGGTGTGTGCTTCAAGCTTCCTCCTCCCTTGGCCAAATGACTGCCTGGTGCTCAAGATAGGAAGGATAACGAGGCCTTACCCTAGTTTCCTCGGTCAGCTCTGACAGCAAGAGTACTTCCCGGAATGGATCTCCCCAATGAAACCACGGGACGGTCCCCCGCCACTACACTCCGTTGTTTTCCTCAAGCCCGTTTTAGATGGTGGAGATGGCTGAATGAAGCTCCTAAAATTGTTACTAAATGTTATTATGACCCGCGGGTGGGTCTTTAGGTGTGTTTGGTTGCTTTTAGACAAGTTTTAGACCTTTAAAAATTATGTTTTTAGCGCATGGCCGTGAGCAAAATGTATGAAAAATGAGTGCTTGCAAAGTGTAATCAAACCACCATTAACATGTCAAAACGTGAGGAAAATATTGCACAATGTTACACCATTAACCATGAACCATTCAACAAGTAAGAATGAAATTGAAAAATGAGACGTGGGTACTTGCAGAATGTAAAGCTTGAAACGTGAGTGCTTTAAACCATAAGACGTGACGAATCAAAAGTAAAGATGCTCACATGTAAAACATTTATCCCATAAACATGATATATGTAACGTGTGCTTGAAAGGAAAGTGGGACGTGTTATCGCACAGTTTGTAGGAAGGGTTTAGGTAGCTTGAGTCAAGGCTTCAAACTGGCATAACAGGAGCTTCCCCACCCACTGTCACCTCGATGGGGAGCTCTTT
>JZKD02S1005165.1:73537-83979 GCA_000966675.3 Picea glauca
TAGCAATCCATCTACCCCTTGAGCCCAATCCTTCCACTTGAGATAGCACATCTTTAACCGCGGAATTAGAAACATAACCAATCACCTTGGAATATCCGATGAAGACTCTGAAATGCTTGAGTGATTTGACTAAGGCATATGCTTATTTCTCAAACATGGGATACTTTAATTCTAAATTTTGCAAGGCCCTACTCATATATGCAATAGGTTGATCATGGCCTTGGTCATTTTTCTGAAGCAACACACTAGCAATTGTGTCTTCAGAGGCAAAAGAGAAGATCTGAAAATCCTTCTCATAATTTGGACTGATAAGAACCGGAGCTTCACATATGGCAGTCTTGATCTGTTCAAAAGCTCGTCTACTTTCATCATTCCATTCAAATTTTACATCCTTCTTAAGTAGCTTATAGATAGGTTTCATAATCTCAACGTAGTTAGGAATGAACCTATGGATAAAATTGGTTTGTACTAAGAAGGATTGAAGAAGTTTCTTTTTCATTGGCAAAGGCACTTTACCAATGGCTTCCACCCTTTCAGGGTCTATTTTAACTCCTTCCTTAGTTATGATGTGGCCCAATAATTTCCCTTCAGTCACCCCAAAGACTGACTTAGCAGGATTTAGAGAGATTCCAAACTCTCGACATCTGTCCAAAACTTGCCTAAGGTGGCAAATGTAAGTTTTACCATCTTTAGAAAAAATTGTTAGATCATCTTGATATATTTCAATTAATTACCAATCAACCCCCTAAAGGCATAATCCATAGCTCTTTGAAAAGTAGCTCCAACATTTGATAAACCAAATGGCATTCTAAGATATTCAAAAGTACCCCATGGAGTAGTAAAAGTAGTCTTATGCCTATCTTCTTCCTTTAATTTGATCTGATTATAACCTGAGAATCCGTCAAGCATGGAAATCATTCTTGATCCTGTAACCCTTTGAAGTAGAGTTTCCATCTTGGGAAGGGGATAGTTGTATTTTGTGCAAGCAGTGTTTAAGTTCCTGAAGTCAATGCAGATACGAATTTTCCCAGTCTTCTTCCTAGCAACAACCAAGTTTGAACACCAAGAAGAATGTCTAGTCTGTTGAATAATACCTGCGTCAAGCATTTTATTTAACTCCTGCTAGACTAGAGGAGCTAACTTTGGGTTTAACTGTCTTAACTTCTGTCTAAAGGGCCTAGTACCTTCCTTAAGAGGAATCACATGCTGAATCACATCCTCCTTATAGACTTTGAGTTCATCATAACCAAAGGCCAAGACATCCCTATATTCTTTTAATAATTTAACAATTTCATTCCTTTCATCTACAGGGGTAGTCTTGCCTACTTTTATCAATCTGGGCTCTTCATGAGTTTCGATATTTACTTCAAGGTAATCACATTGTTTTTTCTCTGATTCATCTTTCCTCTTGTGACCATCCTGTCTATCAAAATCCCTTTCTGAAGAAACCACTCTTTTAGGTGGTGCCTTTACCTCATCATCATTTCCAGTGTAATTACAACCTTCTTCTTTCATACTTATGTCTAAGTCTGAAAACTCATGAATGTGAAGTAAAAACTTAACCATCTGTTTGTCATCATCAAGAACCTGCTAGTGATCCATATTATTTGGAACGGAGGGTCTGAAAATAACCTCTACTGAAATGTTTTCATCAATTAAGTTGTCTGGAAGCTGTAGTGTGGAAGCTACTACTGCAAGTTCATCGGCTTTCGCATTCAGTTCTCTAGGAATTGCAATTAAGTTTATAGCATCTAAGTCATCCATTAAGTTCCAAATTGCTCTCCTATACCCTTTTAATGTTTCAGACTTGCAAGCAAACTTATTCTTTAACTGTTGTATGACCAAGTCTGAATCACCTTTGACATTTAGACACTTGATTCCTTTATCTCTGCAAATTTCTAAACCAAGGATTAAAGCCTCATACTCAGACACATTATTAGTTGCATCAAACTCCAATCTATAAGAAAATTTCAAAACTTCACCATTTGGAGATTGAAGCACAATTCTGGCACCCTTTCTTGCTCTAGAAAAAGCACCATCAAAGTTCATATACCACACCTTGTCCAATTCATTATCTTTAATTGTTTCTTGCAAAGGCACAATGGAATTAGACAGGATGGCATAGTTATCAAGACCTTCATCAGTCCAGTTTAATTCATTTTGGGGTTTCTTGGGATCCTCAACATGATACTTCCTATACACTTCCCTATTCAGTTTAAAAGTACTTCCATCTAGGGTAGGGAGAGTAGCATAAGATAGGTCCATTTGTAGACTACCACCCAAGTTTGCAGCTGCTTTTCTATTTAATAACATTCCCCAAACATCCGGCACATCAATTACCACAATATCCATTTCAAATATGATGTCCGGAAAAGATGCTAAGTAAACTTGCAAACCCTTAATCAATCCACGCACTTCTATAGTTTGACTGTCCAAGGCACAAATTTTATGGTAAGGTCTAGATATTCTTAAGTTCAACTGTTCCATCACCTTCTTAGTAATAACATTTGAAGTAGCTCCTGAATCTAGCATGCAATTGTGTAACACTTTGTCGTTCACAAGCAAGGAAAGGTAGAAAGGAAAATTCTTCTCATTCTTCCCATCCCAATTCTGTAAGATTACTGGTGCATCTTGGTAGGTCGTGGCTACTTGTTTTTGAACAAGACTCACAGGTGGCTCATCAATGGATTTAAGTAACTTTTCCTTTTGTGAAGGAATCTTTATGATCTCTGATACTGGCACCAACATCTTCACATTATTCAACCATCTGCCTAAGTCTATATTCAAATCTGCACTAACTGGCACCTTAGACTTAGGAGGAGATACCTTAGGAGAACTGGTTTGACCCTTTTCTTGAATTTTGTTTTCCTTCCTATGGTATGTAATGCTTCTAAACCGAGCCATTTCTGCAACTTGATGAGGGGTGGGCTTGGGCCCATACTTTTCTGTAGCTTTATCAACAATTCCACTCATAAAGTTCCCATAGCTCCCATAATCAATATCCAAACAATCATAGTGATCACCATAATACCTGTCATTACACATGTTTACTTGTTCATTTCCTTGGTATTCATATTCATTATTGCATTCTTCAAGGAAGAAAGACAGGTTGATTCCTCATGAAACTCGCCACAAGGTCTACAATAAGGCATAGGGCGATGATCCACCAAGTTGGTGGTTTCAAAAGGATTAGGTGGTCGTTGATCATTCTGAGGAGGTCTCCTCAGCCACTTATCATTTGGCTTATGTTGTTGCCTATTATTTCCTTGTGACCTCTCAACAATGATCAATCTGTTCTGCAAAGCGTTAATTTGGTTGTCACGTTTCATATTCAACTGCTTAATCAATTTAGTCAATTCTTTAATTCCATCATTAGATGATGTTTGAACCTCATCCCTCTTCTTCTTATCTTCATTAACTCTTGAAGAGGAACCTCTATTAAAACCAGGAATGTTGGATTTCCTAGCTTCAAGCATATTCTTTTCAATCCTTACTGCCATTTCTTGTGCTTTAGGCAAAGTCTGAGGATCCTTATCCCTTAAGGCATACCTCATCTCTCCTTCAAATGCCTCCATATAATAAATCAATATTGCAGCAACAGGGGGCTTGACATCTTGATGAAGATTCTTCACCAAGTTACTAAACTTTTCATTGAACTCTACCACAGTTTCATTTTATTTTTTATGGCTGGTGGTGAGTGCACCCAACTGAAACCGATGTTCTTTCTGGTCACCCCATCTCTTTCTAAATTCATCAATTAGTGAGTTGAGGGTGCTAAATTTGTTGGCTGGGAAATCTTCAAACCAATCAGCAGCATTTCCTTCCAATGAATACACAAACAAGGTCATCTTCACGTCTTCCTCACTGTGGCCTTTACAATAATTATCAATACACCGACGAAAACATGAGATGTGGGCCTGGGCGCTAACAACATTGTTCCCGTGGAAGATAGGAAACTTATCAATGGCTTTCTCGGGAACATCGTGAGGAGCACCTTGGATTGCTGCAAAGTTCAAGAGACTCAAAAAGGTGGCCATTAGAGCGTTAGTGTTATTAATGGGATTATTAACAGTTGGTTGATTATTAGTTTGGAACAAGTATTGGATATCATTGAGTGCTTCCTCCCTAAGACTTTCAAGTAAGCTCCTAGGAGCCAAGCGGTTTAATCTCCTCCTGTAAACCTGTTCAGGCTCAAGAAAAGAGTAAAGCACTCCCTGAGAATTGCTCCTAGTAGTGTACTTGCTAGATTTTTTCAATGGAGTCGCCACTTAGATAGGAATCAAACAAAGCTAACCAATCTCAAGTTCGAAGAATTTTTTAAGGCCTCAAATATTTTACTATTAGTTCTTAAAAAGTTAAGTTAAGTCATTAGGACCAATGATAAACGACTTATCCCTGGCAACGACACCAAAGATGTTGCGGATAAGTCCCCGGCAACGGTGCCAAAGATGTTTCCATCCTTATACACACTTGCAAACGTGAGCTAAGTCTGGCTCACTTAGTGTGTCCTTGGAGGCACAATGCCTAGGTTCACATCCCACGCTGTCACTTTGAACGGAACCTCTTCCGTCTAGGCTTAATCCTAGAAAATCCAAAGGGGGTAGACCTTAGTCACTAGATGTGTTAGAGTTAGGTTCTAGGAGTTAACTTTAGTTTGTTAAGGTTAGAGGGGATTCTAATCCTAATATGCTAAGACAACCATGCAAGATGCAAGGGTTAGCATGAAAAGCAAGCCTTTTCCCTAGGTCAACTAAGACTAGTGCCTAGAAATTGGGTAAGGGGTCAACTATGTTCAAGGGTGGTTCTTTACAAAAGATTACAAATTACTTACAAGTTTACAAAAAAATAAATTAATCCAATAAATAATATCATGTACAATTACTTACAATAAGGAATGCTAGGATACAAATGATACAAAGAAAACTAACCACGTTTATCTTCTTAATGTGTGCAGGATACAAAAGACAAAAGCATCAAAACATATCACCACATATATGAGATCATCATCAACACATTATATCATCAACACTTTCCAAAGAATAAGAAGATTTAAGCACGACTGTTATGAAGATTATTGAAGATGATCTACACTCTTGATTGTTAAACCCCCAAGTATTCTATTAGGTTTGGTCTAGCGTTTACTTTTTAGGCTTTTCTTAATATTTACAAGTTTTAATTAGCTTTCACCAAAGCCTCCTCCTCCTATTTCCAAATAACTGTTGGATGCTCAAGATAGTATGGCAACGAGGCCAACCCTAGCAGAACCAGTCAACCCAAAACAAAAGTACTTCCCGGAGAGGACACACACCTGGTGTGCCACGGGGCAGTCCCCTGCCACTACCCTCCGTTGTTTTCCTCAAGCCCCGTTTTTGATGGTGAAGATGGTGGTCTAAGGTACCCTAAATAGTCTATTAAGTATATAGAATGATTAGGTAGACTTTTAGGTGATTTTTAGAGTGTTTAGAAGATTTTAAAGCACTTTTTAGGTGCAATTTAGTGATATGGCCGAAATTGTTATTAGCTTTATTAGTGTGTTGTCTTAAGCTTAAACAATTGAGTATATCAACACATGTAAAGCAAATAAAGAGATGTCTGAAAAATAAAGATACTATCACATGCACAAAAAATAGTTTGCTATGAAACAAGAGATCTATGACAAGAACAACTTGCCTTAAAGAGATAGAAGAAAATTTAGAGTGTTTGCCTACTTAACCATTCAACATTCAAGTCCAAGTAGATGGCATCCAATAGATATGAGCAATATAGAGAAATAACCAATTACTTGTTAAGCACTCAAGTTATATGAAGCACTAAGAATTAAACCATGTGCATAAGAAGAGATATAAGAAGCTTTAAATGAAACTAAGCAAGATCTAGTTAGAATATTTAGGTGTGTTTCCCAATAGGCTTTGTTATCGCACAGTTTGTAGCTAGGTCAAAAGGCTAGAAGATAAAGGCCAAACTGGCGTAATAGGAACCTACCCCACCCAATGTCACCACAATGGGGAGGTTATTTCTATTTAGGGAGGTTAGCCCAGGGGAGACGTCCCCGGTAACTTGGGGTTTTGAAGAGGCCAAGATATAAAGGTCAAAGTGAAAGTCCGTCCTCATAGGTTGCCACCAATATCAGATAGTCCGGCTAAACAACTAATAATGAAGTGTAGCCCCAAATGAGAACATCTTCCCGGAACAAGACAATAGAAAAACAATATATGCAAGCTATAATTCAATGGGTTAGTACTTCATATAACTATCTGATGTCAATAGATTAGCAATTATAACAACAAATATCAATGAGATCAGTGTTTATCAATACAGTAGTGGAAAAATATCAATTCATCAATAAATATTGAGATGATGTAGCCAACAATGTATTTAATCAATCCCTTACTCAATAAATGCTTTAAAACACCATCTAATTGCTTATCAATAGAAAGTGCTGCATCAAGATGGAATAACCAAGTGTGACGTTAGCTTTATTAGGGTTAGTAGTTAGCTAGGGTTTCAAATTATAAAAGTTTTAAGAGTTGTTTGAGCACTATCACTTCAACGTTGGGGACTTGAGATCAGTGCCTAAGGGTAGATGGAGTCAATTTAAGAGAGGGCACAAAGGTTGAAGGGAATAGGCTAAGGACTAGAGGGAAGGGTTCTGAAGCGCTGCAATGGCAAGGCCCTATCACCAAACCCTCGAAGCAGGACGGTCCTAAGTGTAGATAACCTAGGCCTGGGATGTCTCTTTCTTCTTAACTCCTAAAAGGCACAGCTAGCACAGGGGAAGAAGTAAAAAGAGTGTAGCAATGGCTGGGCTCTTCCTTCCTTCTTCAATAGTTGAATATTTCTCTTTTAGGGAACATGAAACAAGGACCTACTTGTGTGCTTGTCACCTAGGGTTTTAAATCAGCAAAATTTATAAATAAATGCAAGAATATAAGCCTACAACCATTCAATTAAGAAGTTTTACAGAAAAAACACTTACATATCATGAAGAAATAGCATTTGCAAACCCTAGTTGTAAACCTTCCTTCAAGAGAAATGCCAAAAATGCCAAGAAAATCCTTCCTTCAACAAGTGCGCCTCACTTAAAAGATCAAATACCCAACAAGGGCGCAAAAATCAGATCTCACTATGAGAGTGAGTTGTGTGTTATGTTAAAATGAGGATAAATCTCCTCGATATATACTGTATCATGACCTTTAATTAATTTTAGGTCATTAAAAATATCCGGGAAGGCTACAAACCAAAATCATATTGTTTTTACATTAAATTGTCAAATTAAAGCCCTAACTAAGCATAAGGAAGACATCAAGCCCTACTGAGGGAGACGTTAGCCCCTTTTTAGGGCAAATGCAACACAAAATGACAAAATGTTGGCCCTCTTTGGGCCTCCCAATCATGCCACACGTGCCAGCTGCCTTGTCCAACTGTCACACACTCAAGGTGACGTCAATGGCTCCCAGGTGACGTCCTGGGCCAATCAAGGGAAACGTTCCACTGGAAGTGGGTCAAACCCCTTAGGTCGGGCTCAGCCAAAGTGTCTCTGATGGAATGTCCTCTTCTTCTCAGGTGCAAAATCTCAATCAAACCCCGTCCTGTCTCTGCCCCTGATGGGGTCTCAACAACCATCTGATGGGCTCTTCAGCCCCATGGAGGTCCGAACTAATCATCTCCCCATGTGTACCAGTCCACGTGGTACCTGTCCGTNTGGGGACCTGAGATCAGTGCCTAAGGGTAGATGGAGTCAATTTAAGAGAGGGCACAAAGGTTGAAGGGAATAGGCTAAGGACTAGAGGGAAGGGTTCTGAAGTGCTGCAATGGCAAGGCCCCAAAATCAAAACCCTAGGGGAAAGAGGCTCACTCTGGTGTTGCTTAAGCAAGGCCTCGTGCTCTTTCCTCCTTCCTTAGGTCAAACTTGGCAAAACGGCTAGCATAAAAGACAAGTCAAGACAAGAGAGTGAGGTGAGGGAGATTATTGCAAAGGCAAGGCCCTATCACCAAACCCTAGAAGCAGGACGGCCCTAGGTGTAGTTAACCTAGGCCTGGGACGTCTCCTCCTTCTTGACTCTTAAAAGGCACGGCTAGCACAAGGGAAGAAGCAATAAGAGTGTAGCAATGGCTAGGCTCTTCCTTCCTTCTTCAATGGCTGAATATTTCTCTTTTAGGGGACATGAAACAAGGACCTACTTGTGTGCTTGTCACSTAGGGTTTTAAATCAACAAAGTTTATAAATAAATGCAAGAATATAAGACTACAACCATTCAATTAAGAAGTTTTGCAGAAAAAACACTTACATATCACCATGAAATAGCATTGCAAACCCTAGTTGTAAACATTCCTTCAAGAGAAATGCCAAAAATGCCAAGAAAATCCTTCCTTCAACAAGTGTACCTCACTTAAAAGATCAAATACCCAACAAGGGCGCAAAAATCAGATCTCACTAGAAGAGTGAGTTGTGTGTTATGTCAAAATGAGGATAAATCTCCTCAATATATATTGTATCATTAAAATAGCCGACAAGGCTACAAACCAAAATCATATTGTTTTTACATTAAATGTTAAATTAAAACCCTAACTGAGCATAAGCAAGACGGCAAGCCCTACTGAGGGAGACGTTAGCCCCTTTTTAGGGCAAATGCAACACAAAATGACAAACATTGGCCCTCTTTATGCCTCCCAACCATGCCACACATGCCAGCTGCCCTGTCAAACTGTCACACGCTCAAGGTGATGTCAATGGCTCCTAGGTGACGTCCTGGGCCATCCAAGGGAAACGTTCCACTGGAAGTGGGTCAACCCCCCTAGGTCGGGCTCAGCCAAAGTGCCCCTGATGGAACGTCCTCTTCTTCTTCAATGCAAGACCTCGGTCAAACATTGTCCTGTCTCTGCCCCTGATAGGGTCCCAGCAACCATCTGATGGGCTCTTCAGCCCCATGGAGGTCCGAACTAATCATCTCCCCATGTGTACCGGTCCACGTGGTACCTGTCCGTCGGGCATGGTCCTGCACATCANGGGAGAGTGTTGCAATGGCAAGGCCCTATCACCAAACCCTAGAAGCAGGACGACCCTAGGTGTAGATAACCTAGGCCTGGGACGTCTCCTCCTTCTTAACTCTTAAAAAAGCACGGCTAGCACGAGGGAAGAAGTAAAAAGAGTGTAGCAATGGCTAGGCTCTTCCTTCCTTCTTCAATGGTTGAGAATTTCTCTTTTAGGGGACATGAGACAACAACCTACTTGTGTGTTTGTCCCCTAGGGTTTTAAAATCAACAAAATTTATAATAAATGCAAGAATATAAGACTACAACCATTCAATTAAGAAGTTTTGCAGAAAAAACACTTACATATCATGAAGAAATAACATTGCAAACCCTAGTTGTAAACCTTCCTTCAAGAGAAATGCCAAAAATGCCAAGAAAAGCCTTCCTTCAACAAGTGCGCCTCACTCAAAAGATGAAATACTCAACAAGGGCGCAAAAATCAGATCTCACTAGTAGAGTGAGTTGTGTGTTATGTCAAAATGAGGATAAATCTCCTCAATATATACTATATCATGACCTCTAATTAATTTAGGTCATTAAAAATAGCCGACAAGGCTACAAACCAAAATCATATTGTTTTTACATTAAATTGTCAAATCAAAACCCTAACTGAGCATAAGCAAGACGTCAAGACCTATTGAGGGAGACGTTAGCCCTTTTTAGGGCAAATGCAGCGCAAAATGACAAAACGTTGGCCCTCTTTGGGCCTCCCAATCGTGCCACACGTGCCAGCTGCCCTGTCAAACTGTCACACGCTCAAGGTGATGTCAATGGCTTCTAGGTGACGTCCTGGGCCATCCAAGGGAAACGTTCCACTGGAAGTGGGTCACCCACCCTAGGCCGGGCTCAACCAAAGTGCCCCTGATGGAACGTCCCCTTCTTCTCAGGTGCAAAAGATCAATCAAACACTGTCCTATCTCTGCCCCTGATGGGGTCTCAACAACCATCTGATGGGCTCTTCAGCCCCTGATGGGGTCTCAACAACCATCTGATGGGCTCTTCAGCCCCATGGAGGTCTGAACTAATCATCTCCCCATGTGTACCGATCCACGTGGTACCTGTCCGTCGGGCATGGTCTTGCACATCAAAAACTACGCCCTCCATGGGCTCATTAGTCGCAGGGATCATAGCAATGTCAATCACATTTCATCATCAATTTTATCAAACATATGCATAAAAGCCCTGATGTATCATTCAACAGCTCAAAGACTCTACAAAAACCTACAATACAAGTTTGAGAAAAAGGACAAGATACCCTATTGGGCCAATATCCATAAAGAAAGGAAAGTTTCTGAGGGGTTTCATCCAAGCCATGTAAACGAGGTGAAGTGGTTCAAGGGATGTCCAGACATACGGGTAGAGTGAGAGCCAGGGATGCATGATATTACCTGTGGGTGCCTTTGTAGAAG
>JZKD02S1005188.1:0-13511 GCA_000966675.3 Picea glauca
GTTTGTAGGATTGCACCTTATCTCATGGGAAGAAGGGGCTAAAGGCCCAGAAGGTAAAAGCAGCTAGTAAAAGATAAAAGCCTAGAAATAAAACCTCGAGATGCTTCGCCCAGGGCTCCCCGAGAAGGCAATAAAAAGCCTCTCAGTAAGAAAGAAGAGGAACCCAAAAAATATAAACAAGACCTAGTCAAGAGGATACAGGGTCTCATCATGAGCCATCCTATTAGGTTCATGGGTACCTAACAGTATGACATTACCACCATCTGGTTACCACACGAGGGCAGTGACCTTTGGTTGCATGGCCAAGGGAAAGGGGGTCTCATCAAGAGCCAGCCTTATCATCTCTGTGAAAGTACTTGTGGGTAACACTGTCAGCCCTGTTCACCATTCCAAGGCAGTGTCCTCTGGTTAGCCCTTCAATAAAAAGAAAAATAAGAAGAAAAAACAAATAAAAGAAAAGAATAAAGGCAAGAACATGCATGGAAAAAATGCATCCATGACAGGTACAACTCACCTTCTACAAAGGCACCCACATATAACATCATGCATCCTTGGCTCTCACTTCACCCACATGTTTGGACATCTCCTAGCCACATCACCTCACTTACATGGCTTGGATGAAACCTTCCTGGAAACTTCCCCTTTCTTATGGATACTAGCCCAATAAGATGCCTCGTCTTTTTCTCTAGTCTTGTATTGTAGGTTTTTGTAATGTCTTTGAGCTATTGACTGATGTATTAGGGTCTTATGCATATGTTTGATAATATTAATGATAAAACGTGATTAACATTGCTATGATCCTGGTGACTGATGAGCCCATGGAGGGCGTAGCTTTTGATGTGTAGGATCATGCCTGACGGATAGGTACCATTTGTACCGGTACACATGGGGAGATGATCAGTTCGGACCTCCATGGAGTTGAAGAGCCCACTAGATGGATGTTGAGACCCCATCAGGGGCCAGAGACAGGACAGTGGTTGATTAGGGTCTTGCACCGGAGAAAAAGACGATGTTCCATCAGAGGCACTTTGGTGGAGCCCGGCCTAGGGGGAATGACCCCTTTTCAGTGGAATGTTGGCCTTGGAAGGCTCAGGACGTCCCCATCCTCACCATGATGTCATCCTGCTTCATGGACATTTTTGGAGGTAGATTGGGCAGCAGTGGCATGTGTAACATGTTGGAGAGGCCCCTGGGGGGCTAACGTTTTGCTTCTAGATGTCTCATTTGCCCTAAAAGGGGCTAGTGCCTCCCTTGAAGGGGATTTTACCTTTTTTACAGCTTAGTTAGGGTTTTAATTTGACAATTTAATGTAAAAACAATATTATGGCCTTGTCGTCCTTTTTATGACCTAAAAGTTAATTAAGGTCATTGATACACTATATATTGAGGAGTTTTAGCCTCATTTTATCATAACACATCACTCACTCATTAGTGAGGTCTGATTTTTGCTCCCTACTTGGGTAGTTTTGTTGATTTAGTGAGGCGCACTTGTTGAAGGAAGGCATTTCTTGGCATTTTTGGCATTTCTCTTGAAGGAAGGTTTACAACTAGGGTTTGCATGCTATTTCATGGTAATATGTAAGTGATTTTTTCTGCAAAACTTCTTGATTGAATGGTTGTAGTCTTATATTCTTGCATATGTTTATAATTTGCTGATAAAAACCCTAGGTAACAAGCAGACAAGTAGGTCCTTGTTTCATTTCCCCTAAAAGAGAAATTTTCAACCATTGAAGAAGGAAGGAAGAGCCTAGCCATAGCTACACTCTTATTTCTTCTTCTCCTTGAGCTAGCCATACTTTCTGAAGTCAAGAAGGAGGATATGTCCTAGGCCTAGGTTATCTACACCTAGGGTCGTCCTGCTTCTAGGGTTTGGTGATAGAGCCTTGCCTTAGCAACACTCTCCCTCACCACACTCTCTAGTCTTGATTTATCCTTTATGCTGGCCATTTTTTCCAAGTTGACCTAAGGAAGGAGGAGAGAGCACGAGGCCTTGTTTTAGCAACACCGGAGTGAGACTCTCTCCCCTAGGGTTTTGATTCTGAGGCCCTGCCATAACAACACTTCAGAAGCCTTCCCTCCAGTCCTTAGTTTCCTTCAACCTTTGTGTCCTTTTCTAAATTGACTCCATTAACGCTTAGGCACTGATCTTAGACCTCCAGCGTTGAAGTGAAAGTGATCAAACAACTCTCAAAACCTTTGCTAAATTGAAACCCTAACTAACTACTAACCCTAAGAAGGCTTATGTCACCCTTGGTTACTTCATCTTGACGCAACATTTTTCATTTTATAGGCAATTAAATGGTGTTTAAAGCATTTGTTGAATGAGGGATTGATTGGATACATTGATTGCTACATAATCTTGATATTTATTGGTGAAGTGATATTATTGCTATATTAACAAACATTGACTTTGTCAATATTTATTGTTATAATTGCTTATATATTGATATCAGATAGTCTTATGAAGTACTAACCCATTGAATCATAGCCTGCATATATATTGGTTTGTTGTTGCTTTGTTCTAGGCAGGTGTTCTTCTTTGGGCCTACACTTCATTATTGGTTGTTTAGCCGGGACTATCTGTTTTTGGTGGTGACCTGTGGAGGGGGAACTTTACTTTTGTCCTTTTAACTTTTGCCTCTTCAAAACTCCAAGTTACCGGGGACGTCTCCCCTGGGCCTAACCTCCTTGGAGAGAAAGAACCTCTCCATCGTGGTGACATTGGGTGGGATAGGTTCATGTTACGCCAGTTTGGCCTTCTATCTTACAGCCATTTGACCTAGCTACAAACTGTGTGATAACAGGTCTAAAGTGGAGGATTTTCATAATCTAATATATGATCATTGAAAACCCTTTCAGGCATATAGTAATGATTTAGATAGCTCTCATTTTGTCTCTCCTCTTCGACTGTTAAAATAAAAAGTTTATGTTTGGGTCGGGGAAAGAAGAAAGGAAAATGATAAGGAACTTCATAATCTTGAACTCAATCTTGAGAATATTTATGTTTTGATTCAGGGAGGCCAAGGGTCTCCCCCAGACTTGGATAAATGTCCATATTTGGAATCTCTTAGGCACAATCTCTTGGTGGAACATGAAAAGACTTGGAGATCAAAGTGCATGACTCTTTAGATAGTTACCAGTGACCAATTTTTATTTTTTTTTCAAAGTTTGGTCAACTATAGGAAGAACTACAATACCATATGGGAGTTAAAAAATTACAATGGTAACAAGGCCCAAGGTTTTTCAAATATGTATTTTTAGGCTCCAATCTACTGATGTAAATTAGAGTGCAAATGATTGTCAATCCGATGTTTGTAAGACTTAGAGGCACATCCAAAATGTATGGATTTAGAGATAACCTTTATTCTTTATGGGAATAAACCAAAACTTATTCTAAGAGATGAATATGGAAGAGATGCTAAGCTTCTATTCAGAAGTCCTATTCATAGATCTCATGACAGTAATCAACAATTGTTTTCCTAAAGAGTATCAACARTAAGCATTCAAAACGATATTCGAACTAGTTGTAAGGCTTATCAATGCTAGAAAGACAAAAMTTTTATTCAAGAGATGCATTCATTATCTTCTTTCATTCATTAGCAACTATTATCAACTCTTATTAAATCAAAAGTACTGAAAGCGTAAATAACTCAAAAAACATTCATGATTATCCTAATGCTTGAAAGCAAACCACACATTGAATTCTTATTCAAGAAATCATTCACAATATGAGTAAGGCTTTAAAACATTAAGCATATGACTTAACTATGGAATTCATCTAACTACAACAAAGATATGAATAAAACTCATCTACAACAAGATCTGATCTAAAACATGTATCAAAGATTGCTTGAAAATAACATAAATGAAGAGTGTACTAGTTTGGCAAAGGGGGCCCTCCAATGCTTCACTTGTACACTTGAGTTGTCTCAGCTAAGAAGGAGCTTCTAGAATTCACATCATCATATCATAAACATTACCAAGAATAAAAACGCAGAACTGATCTCAAGATTGCAAATTCCAAAGTTTCTTCATTCACATCAAAAGGTGTCATACTAGTCTATGCTTTAGAGTATTTATACAAGAGTTTTGAAACTAATAATGCTAATAAATATCCTAAAGATCATTATCAGATCCATAATATATGCTAGGAAGGTCGAATACCCCCTTCAGATCCATAAAATATGAACAAATCCCAAGAAAATCTAAAACTGTCCATGATTTAAGGCTAAAATAGGGTATTTTCTGCTGAAGTGGCCCTGTTTGACCAGCGTTGACCAGACACCTGGAAGGCTCAAATATAGAAGATGATAGCTCATCATCCATCCTCGTACATCAAGGATCATGACCCAAGTCCCATATTTCGCCCAGCTATCCTGCAAGTACACAAACCTAGCAGCAATTACGGGATTTAGTCAAATCCTGTAATTTCTGATAAATTTTCAATTTTAATGCCAAAAATTAGAAAACTCAATTCTTAAGCTAAAGAATGATAAATATACCTTGCATAAGTTGTTTTATGGAAAATATGGAATGAAATGGAGGCAAAATGGATGGTTATAGAGGCAAAAGTGTAGTTTATAGAGTAAAAAGGAAGCATAAAAATGTACTCAACATGTATTCTATGGGATTTGAACACTTAAAATCTCTTTCCAAGGAATCAGATGAGGTCAAGATTGGGGAAATACTAAAGTTGATCTCATATTTCTGAGACTCAATGAAGATGAGGAAAATCAAGTTATGTATCATGAATTTACTAAAGTTGAGATTCAGGCAATAATATCTTCTTTCAAAAAATACAAAATTCCTTGACCAGATTTTTGAGCAACCCAATTGTTTGAAGATGTATTTGACATTGTTGGGGATGATCTAATCTGGGTTGTGAAATAAGTTCGTCTTTCTGGTAAGATGTTGAGAAGTATTCATTCAACATTCATTCTAGTCATCCCTAAGATGGACTACTCCTCTACTTTTGATGATTTTAGACCCATTGTTTTATGTAAGTGCCTTTATAAAATCATTGCAAAAATAATTGATATCAAACTTAAACCAATTCTTTCCAATATCATTACCCCTGAATAGTTTGGTTTCCTCAAAGGAAGGTTTATCCGTGAATCCATTGGCTCGACGCATGAAGGATTACATTCTATCTAAACTCAAAAGCGCTCTATCTCGATTATCAAAAAAGACTTATCCAAAGCCTCTAATTGAGTATCGTGGCTCTATCTCAGACTGTTGTTATTGCATATTGGGTTTCATCTTCCTTTGGTTAAATGGATAATGTCATGTGTGTCTTTAGTCTCATTTGTTATTTTAATTAATGGATCTGGTTCACCCTTCTTTAATTCTTCTCGGGGCTTACGACAAGGGTGTACACTGTCACCTTACCTTTTCTTACTTGTTGTTGATGGTCTTAGCTAGGCTCTTGTTGAAGCTAAAATAGTGAATAATTTCTAGGGGGTAAGATTGGGAAGATGAGAATGCTTAACTCACTTGTTATTTGTGGATAATGTTCTAATCTTTTGTTTTTGTGCGACAACATAAGCCATGATTCTAAATGATATATTGTTGTTCTTTTATGATGCTATAGGTATGGTTATTAATATAACCAAGTGTACTATATTTTTCCTAGACATAGAGGAGGGCATCAAGCATATCATGTCCAATCTTTCCAGCTTTCCTTCCCACGATATGGGGGATGGTGTTAAGTATCTTGGTTATAACCTCAAAGCAAATAATTATGGCATTTCTGATTGGAAATGGTTGTTGTCCCAGATTGAAAGGAGGATAAAATTCAGGTGCAACATGTGGATTTCTCTAGGGGGGGGAGGTTAACTCAAGTCAGTGATTGAATCCATACATTTGTATCGGCATATTTTAGCTCTCATTCCTAAAGGAATCCTTAATCATATACATAAGTTTTTCTTCAACTATTTGTGGAAGGGAAGCACCAAATACATGGGTTCCCATTTGGATAATTGGAAAAGTCTATCCAAGACAAAGAGTCTTACAATTGTGGTTTTGGATATAAACACCAATCGACACCAGCTTTGGACTCAATTCATATTAGAACTGAGGAAGTTTCATGTCCTCTTATTGGATACAGATGATGAGATGATGTGGTATTATAACAAATACGGGGGTCTCTACTCGACAAAGCTTGGATATTAGGTCATGTTAAATTTGGACGAAAATGAAACTTAACGGTGGTATAAAAAATTATTGAAGATCAAGGGACCACCGAAAGGAATACTTTTCTTTTGGCTCTTTCTTAAAGGTTGTGTGTTGACCTAGGACAGAATGCATCTTAGGATTAAGAAGGAACCAGACATTTGTTACTTATGTATGTGTTCTAAGGAATCAAATTCTCATTTATTCTTGGATTGTCCTTTTACTCGCTAAGTATAGCACAAGATTTAGCATCAATTAAGGATGACATGTTTATGGGACAAATGTTCAATGATTAATAGTTTTCATGAGTATTTTTCATGTCCTTCTCTGAAGGAGTATCAAAACCTCCCATTCTTGGTCAACTGCGGTATCAGGTTGGCTCAAAATGATGGTATTTTTGAAGACACGATTTTCCTTTCGTTTAAGGTTTCACAACAAACAATGGCCTTACTGACAAGCTATAAGGTTTCTCTGTCTATGAAAAAGGCTCGGTAAGTAGGCAATGTGGACATCAACAAGAATATGTTATGGGGATTTTTCTATGGTTCCTGTCAAGGGCCGAGTAAACTATGTGATCTGGGTTTCATCCTCTATCTCATTGACTCTCATTATGTCATTGGTAAAGCAAATATGGGTCACGATACAAACAATCAAGGTGAGTTCAATGCACTATTTGCATTTCTTAAGTGCGTAGTGAGACAAAATATATATGAACGACAAGTCTTGGGTGATTCTAAGTTAACTATTGATTGGATGAAGGAGGATCTTCAGTTAGAAAATCGAGATCTACTGGCTCTCGGTCACTACTTGAAATCTATCTCTATTATTTTCTATCATCTTAGCTCATGCATGTTTAGGGAACATATTACTATTGTTGATTGTCTGTCAAAAGATGCATTATTTCTGATTAAAAATCAAATGGTTTTGGAAGAATTATTTGATGGAGAGATGATCTCCAACAGGGAATGTGTTTATATTGAAATATAATTTTTTTGTGTCATTTACACAAATTGACTCTTGTCACTTCCTCTAGACAGTATCTGAACTATGAAGATCTATGTTTGTTTTTTATATTGGAAAAAGGGATTGAAAGCCTTTCTGGCTAGTTTTTTTTTATTGTCACAAGCATACATATACACTGTTTTTTTTGAAAGCATTTTAGCACTTAAGGATTATACTTTTTTTCTCTGGAAATAAAGTTGCATTTTTTTTTTTTGGAAAAAAATGTAATTTTCATATTTTGTCCAATTCATGATAATGCATCTCAAATTTAGGGATTATTCGCCACATCTCATTTTTTAAAGAATTAGAAAAATAGAGAAATTATATGAAAATAAAATATTTTTAATAGTTTACTTGACTTCTTGTCTTCTCTTCTTTCAATATGTAGAAACTTTATCATGTTATGTATAGTGTGTTTATATTCGAGTTTTTTTGGGTAGATAGAAGAAAATTTTCTATATAAATTTATGAATGTTTTCCCATGCTATTATTTTTGTTATAAACACTTTCTAATTGTTACAAATGTTTGGTTTTTTTTTTAAATATTATATATATATATATATATATATATATATATANTATAATTTGATAAGTTACAACTTAAATGTTTTGGAAAAAAACATTATATAATGCCCTTGTGTTTACGTTTTTTTTCTCGATCATTACATGTAAATGTAATATAATATGTATTTTGACATAAGATAACTTATTTTTTGAGTTTTGATTAAAAAACTTGATGGTGGTTACATGTAAAAATTGAGTTTTTTTTATAAAATAGTTAAATATTTTTATATTAAAAATATTTATTTAATTTAGTATTAATGTTTATGAGTAATTAAACTTTATTCATGAGATTTGTGATAGAAGATATAGAAAATGAGAGAGTTTTTAAAACAATTTTGAAAAAAAAAAGAAAGTGAGTATATCAAAATTTGGTTTGAAAAGGATTTAGAGAAAAATGAGTGAAGTGAACACATTAAATATTGGCTTAAGAAGGAATTACAGAAAGATGAAGAGAAGATATTCAAATTTACAAGTGTAAACTTAACTAAAAATCTATAAGGAAAGATGGGAAGAGTATTCTCTCTTAGCATTTGAGGTGTTAATACTCAAAACCATTCAAATTGATCATTGGCACTTAATATCTCTCGTAGGCTATGCCAGATGCTCAGTGGGATTGGTACCTAGGTTTATAGCCTTAGAAGGAAGATAGATGTGCATCAATGAGCGATAAAAAGGAAACAAGATTCAATGCAAACAAACATATATTCTACCAAGTAATGATGTATTCACTTGATCTATTTTGGGAAAATAACTTTAATGTGCAAGATACTTGAATAAACCGATACTCCTAAGTACGTGAGAGTATGTACCTAGGCTATGCTAGATGCTCAGTAGGCTATGCCAAATGCTCAGTGGGATTTGTACCTAGGTTTATAGCCTTAGAAGGAAGATAGATGTGCATCAATGACTTGCAAGTGATAACAAGGAAATAGGATTCAATGCAAACAAACATATATTCTACCAAGTAATGATGTGCAAGATACTTGATCTATTTTGGGAAAATAACATTAATATGCAAGATACCTGAATAAACTGATACTCATAAGTACGTGAGAGTATGTGCTTTCCTTAGTTGCAAGGTAGTAACATGGTTAGTATGGAGTACTTTCGGTCAATTATTATTGAGAACACAATGACATTTGAAAAGACTAGCAAACCTTTGCTCTATTTTACAAATTTACTTTACTTGAGAAATAATTCCCAAATAAAACATTGGGTTTCTTAAGCTAAAAATAAGAGGGTTAATTCCTTGAGATCAAGATGATATAGTCTTAGTCTCGAGATTTTCCCCTAGTTGCAAATTAGATTTAAACTAGATTAATGTTTATTCCAAGGTAAATTATGAATAATAAATTGTGCATAACAATCTAACAACTTGCCTAATGTAATGCTTCCCTCCTCTACAAGTTAGTATTGAACAATTAAAATAATACGACTAACCAAAAAAAGTATAATTACCCTATATAACAGAGTTAATGGAAGTGTTCCATGGATAATTAGTTATGTTGCTAAACTATAATTCATAACCCATAACTCATTAATCATTTTTTATGACACAATTCTTATGCCCTAAGTAACTATGTAATGAAGAAAACTTAAATTATGAGTGAATTTTATCTGGTGAAGAAAACTTAAATTAAATATGTGAAATTTGTCTTTGATCAACCCCTTTTGCAAATGGAAATTAAAGAATTGAACTTGAAATGAGTGCCATCAATATGTAAAAATAGCTCAGCTCGTTTGTGAAGAAAACGTTGTTAGTTTTCATTGTTTGCCTTCATACATGCATTGAAGGCAAAGGGCTATGAACAATTTGAGAATAAAGTTGTTTGAAAGTGTTTATAAAAAATAATTTGATATGCAGTGAAAGCAACTTAGAATAAGTGAGATGAGTGAAAAGTTACTTGTTGTCCATCTTTATTAATTGTGTTGATTATATCAAATCTATTTCTGTATTAAAATTATCAATTTCTTTAAAATATATATATCAAAAATCCTAAAGGAAAAATATAACAACCATATGTATATATTACAAATCAAATATAACAACCAACCCAGAGATCAAATCTCTACTATATTATCCACCTTTTTCCATTCATTATGATGGTAGAAGTATCCTTAGAACCTTCTTGTAGCATTGACCTATGCCAAATACACTACCTTAGTTGATGTTGATGTTGCATGAGCATTGATGTAGCTGACCTTCATTGTTATTAAGGATACGATAATCAATCATTAAGCATGAGTTATGTAAACTATGTAAATTATAAAGTATTTATGCACTACTCGTAGACCTTCATTAAAACATCAAAATCACTTACCACCCGGTGAAACTCCATCTTCCAAACTTTTTGGAATGTACATAGAAACTCCAAGCCCTTCAGAGCGTTGATATGTCATGTGAGTGTTTCATATATAATATATAGCGAGTGGAAATTAATATGAATTAATTTCTTTGACATCCTTACTAATTCATTTGACAACCCTATTATCACTGCCACCGCTTTCCTATTCTGACTCTCATTGCAATTACTACTCCTTCGTCCTATAGACGAAGGCACAAGTTCATGTTGCAACGGCAAGAGTAGTTAGAGATCGAGGGAAAGGAATGATAAATCACACATCACAATAATACAAGAAAAAGAGAAAAATTGAAACTTTGTTGAGCATCATGATGAGATGCCAATAACATCATGAAATCAAAAGGATCATAATCTAAGAAGTTTTTAGTATCATAATTATTGGAATTGATTATTATCTAAAGGTGAAAATTTTGGAATTTCAAGACTTTACTTAGGTCTTTTTAACAAAAACAAAAGTTTTAAAAAAAGTTTTTGATTCAACAACGCAATCAAAACCATTACAACAATATAATTATTATGAGTTCAATATATCATTTGAGTGAGAAGACTAACACTTCATTTCACAACCACTTAAACTATATTCAATTGACAATTACTTATATTATAATAATATATATCAAGTATTCATATAAATAAAACATTATCTTTTAAAAAGATTAAGTGATACTTGAGACAAAATTGAAAAATATAGAAATAAAATTGAAATAAGAGGTAATAATGTCCACATAAATCAATTGTAATTTGATGGTATAGATCACCTAGTGAATAGATAAGAGGTTATATACAATTTGAGTGAGCTTAATAGTTAATAACATGTGTTTCCTTCTGGGAGGTCACATGTTCAAATCCATAGGAGGTAGGTTGTGTATACCTCCGTAGATTTTAGCATACTTTAGTAGTCAAATCACTGCATGGAGGGGATCCATTGTCTCACAAACAAGAGGACCTCATACACCAATTTAAATGGTTGTGTAGAGAGGATCCTTTGTCTCACAAACAAGGAGATCCCATACACCAATTTGATATATGACTTGTCTGTAACCATAAAAATAAAAAATTATTATTATTATAAAATATATAAATACAAAATGAAATCTGAATCATTGTAACCATAAAATTTAATTGCTGAATTTGTTCCTTACGAGGGAACTCCATGTATTGTTTTTTCAATTCAATACATTAAACGATGGGACCACTATCATTGACACCTAAGATTAGTTGCTTGAGATGGATTTTAAAGGGGAAGACTTACCTTCACCAGGGATAGCAAATTGGAGTTGACAAGCACCGAGGTACAAGGTGACTATAAATGCGATTTTTTTTTCGTTTCCCAAGTGGGCCACTTGGGATCCCATATATTCGTTCTTTGGTTAAGTTACTAGAAAGGAGGGAATTCACCGACATAAATTCTTTCCGATTGAGATGTATTGTTAGATGGGATGGCAAAACTCATTGAAAAGTAGGACGGTGAATAAGAGTCGGAGAGGTCGCATTGTCGATGATTGAATAAGGAAAGGAGTTACTTTTATTATTGAGAATGATGAGTCATCAGATTGGTCAATTAAGATATGTGAATTTTATTATTGAGAATGATGAGTCATCAGATTGGTCAATTAAGATATGTGAATGATGAGTCATCAAATGTGATTGTTCAATAAGATATAATATATAATAGGATAGGAGTAATAAGATATAATATGATAGGAGTATGTGAAAAAAATGAAAAATAAAGTGTTTTTAAAGTGGTTTAGGTGGAAAAAGTATTAAAAATGATTTTTTTTCTAAAGATTTAGGAGAATTGGTAATTAGTTAAGGTTTAGGTTCAAATATTCTTAGATGCTATCATAAATTTTAGGCTAATTGTCAACGTCTGACACAAAACTTATAATTTAATTTAAGGTTGAGACATTCTTAATGGGGTTTCTACTCTTCCAAGTAAACCATAACGTACTAACATGTCTAACACAAAACTTATAACTCAATTTAACACAAAACTTATAACTCAACTTAAAGTCGAGACATTCTTAATGGGGTTCCTACTCTTTCAACTAAACTATAATGCACTAACATGTCTAACACAAAACTTACAACTCAATTTAAGGCTGAGACATTCTTAATGGGCTAAACTATAAACTATAACGTACCAACATATCCTTAACAAAGATTGGATTTGAGTGGAGAAAAAATTATTCTCTCCTTCTACCATTTAGGCTACAAATAAAAACAAAATAAAGGTGTTCTTTTTATTTGAAATTCCAACGTCTTAGCTTTAACTCAACTTAAGGTCGAGACATTCTTAATAGGGTGTCTACCCTTCCAAATAAACTATAACGTACCAGCATATCCTTAACAAGGATTGAATTTGAGTGGAGAAAAAATTATTCTCTCCTTATACTACTCAGGCTACAAATAAAAACAAGATAAAGGTGTTCTTCATATTTCTTCATATGTAAATTTCTCCTCATTTTAAGTTTAGGATAAATCCTAGAATCTTCAAGGTACAAGGCCGGTCAACAACAGGATTCCATAGCATTACAACAATATATTGGTTATGAGCCCAACATGTAACTGAGAAAAATTAAATTTGGGTGGAGTGAATAACAATCATTCCTCTCAACCACTTACTAAACCTAATTAACATTTAATATTTATATTTATGTTTAAAGTTCTTGTAATTTAAAATATACATTTAATTTACTTTACTTTTACTTTAATGTCACCTTTTATAATTAAGTGAATTTAATTTAAAAAATTTGAAAATAAAAATATATACAAATAGAGAAAATATACAAATATATAAAATTAAATTCGATCAACTATTTGTGAAGAAATATGAAAACAAAAAACACAAACTCTCTTCAATCTAAAAAGAGTAAGAACTAATGCATAACAGTGAATGTGCACTCTAATTAGAACTTGAATTCTAAATTAGAGAATATAAATATAGATACTATTCCAAACGGACAATTTAGAATCAAGCTATTTTAAAATTAATAATAAAACGTATTGATTTTAAAATTAATAATAAAACGTATTGATTTTAATATTCATTTAAATGGTTCTTCGTGATAAATGAAATCCATGTGCAATTTTAAGAATAAAACAAAACTTAGTTTTTAAATATTTGTTCTTGTAAGGGAAATAAAACAAAACTTAGTTTTTAAATATTTGTTCTTGTCAGGGAACTTTGTGTTTATTTTTGTAAATATTAAATAATTGAACTAGAGTCATGTAAAATTAGAATTCATCGTTGGCAATGGACTTGAAGAAACTGGGAGATATACCTTTGCGAGTAAAAGTAAATCGGAGTTCATCATGCATGACGTTTGTTATAAGGCGATTTTGGTTTGGTTTGTTATATTCATTTTCTACTTCAATAAAGAATGATGGAGCGAATTTTTAATGTGAACT
>JZKD02S1005221.1:0-13511 GCA_000966675.3 Picea glauca
TGCATCACGTAGTTCTCCTCATGCCTTCTCAGTTTCCTCGAAATGTAAGCAATCACTCGTCCATCTTGCATAAAGACTCTGCCTAAGCCTTCCTTGGATGTATCAGTGCATACCAAGAAGTCTGCATCCATGTCAGGGACCTTTAGTATCGGTGTTGTTGTCAACAACTCCTTGAGCCTCCAAAATGCTTCTGCGCATTTCTCAATCCAAACAAACTTCTTTCTTTTCTTCTGCAATTCCGTGATCGGATTTGCTATCTTTGAAAACCCTTTGACGAACCATCGATAGTATCCTGCTAAACCCATGAAGCTACACACTTCCAAGACATTCTTCAGTGCAAGCCATTCCATAATAGCCTCGACCTTTGCTGAATCCATGACGATGCCTTCGCTGGAGATGACATGCCCTAAGTAGTGAATCTTTGTTTGATAAAAAGAGAATTTGGACAACTTCCCATACAATTTGTGCTCTCATAGACACTGTAGTACCAAGCACAAGTGCTTTTCATGCTCCTCCGTCGTCTGAGAGTAAATCAAAATATTGTCAATGAATACTTGGACAAAATTGTCCAAGTACTTGCGGAACACCCCGTTCATCAAACTCATAAATACCCTTGGGGCATTTGTCATTCCAAATGGTAAAACAATAAACTCATAATGTACAAACCTCATCTTAAAGGCGGTCTTAGGGATGTCATCCTCCTTGATCCACAACTAGTGATACCCTGATCACAAATTGATCTTGGAGAACATCGTCGCACCCTTCATTTGATCGAACAAATCATCAATTCTCAGCAAGGGATACTGATTCTTGATCGTGGCCTTGTTTAGTTGATGGTATTCAATGCAAAGCCTCAATGATCTATCCTTCTTTTGTATGAAAATAACAAGTGCACTCCACAGTGACACACTAGGACGTATCAGTCCCAGGTCCAGCAACTCCTTCAGTTGCATTTTCAACTCTTGTAACTCTGGGGTCGACATCCGATAAGGTATTATTTCTATCGGTTCAGTCCCCGATTTTAGGTCTATGGTAAACTCCAATTCCCTCTCTGGTGGCATACTAGGTAACTCCTTTGGAAATACATTCGCAAACTCCTTCACCACCGGAAGGTGTTCTAGACCTTTCGCTACTCCATTCTCATTTAATGCAAGGATCACATAAAGCTTGCACCCCTTGCGCATACTCTTCCATAACTATAAGGAAGAGATGAACCTTAGAGAAACTCCCTAGTTCCATCCTATAATCACACGTCGTTGTCCCTCATCATTGACCAAGCTCAACCATTTTGTCTTATAGTTGAGTATCGCCTCATGCCATTCCAACCAGTCCATACCAATCACAAAGTCATAAGATCCTAAGATCATGACGTACAGGTTGGCCCTTGTGACAAACTCTCCCAGGTTAAGGACATAACCCATAAACTTTCCTCCAACCTTCTGTTTGGCTCCTGAAGCCATCTCCATGAAGTTAAAATCATCCTATTCAACTGCCTTTACCTTAATCCTTTTTAGCGCTGCACCAGAAATGAAACTCTCAGTAGCACCAGGATCTATCAAAATACTAAGGGTCTGGTCAGTGACAGTACCTGTCATCTTGAGAACAGTCGACTGTTGCTCTGCCTGGTGGTTATTCTCCGCTGCATGAATCCGATGGGCCTTGTCCATATCTCCCACGGTAGTGGGTCTGGCTGATCTGGATGCTCTAGTCCTCTCCACTGGGAAATCACACTGGTCGTGTGGCTCCCCACACGTCCAACACCCCTTCTTCAGCCCAGTAGTCCTGGTACCTGAAGTAGAAGATGATGGCCCACCGACATGGAACCCTGGTCTATTTTTTTGAACAGGCCTAAACTACTACTGATGTGGATGACGTTGTTGTTTTTGCTGTGGTTCTTGATAAGGTGTCCGTTGTTGAGGCAGTGGTCACCGAGGTGTAGTGAAAGTGGATCCCCTATAGAAGCCACGATATCTCGAAGTATGTTTCACTGGTGTCTGGTGCTTCTGTGTTCTATATGAAACCTTCCCTATTGGTCTCGCTAGATTCCTAGTCTAACCCCCACTGATAAGCTCCTCCTCTACTATGAGGGCCTTATGGATGACATCATGCAAGGTTTGAGGCATCAAAATCCTAACCTTTGCACACAAGCTGCCATTAAGGTTGAACACGAACATGTTGATCTTAATTTTCTCAGTGTTAAGGTGTGGAGCATACCGAAGCAGCTCCATAAAACGAGCCTCATACTTGGGCACCATACAACCTCCCTGTCATAAGGCGTTGAACTCATTGAGTTGACGCTCAATAAATTCCTCTGAAAGGTACCACTCTCGAAACTGTTCCTCGAACAGTTCCCATGAAACATCTTTGACAGCCATGTTCAGTTGTGGTAGGAGCGTCTTCCACCATAGAAGAGCGCTCCCCTTCAGTTGAAAGACTACCATGCAGACCTTCATGTTGGAGATGCAATCGTGAAGTGCAAAGCACATTTCCATGTTCTCCAACCATGCCTCGACAGCTACGTCTTCCGGGGCACCAAATAACTCGAGAAATTTGACCTTCTCGAGTTCACGGTGAACACTACCAGTACTAACCAAAGCATGCGGAAAAACCTCAGCGGGTGCCGCTGCCCTGGCCTCATCTCTCTCCAAATGGCTGATCAGTGCCTCAAACATGTGCTGAAAAGATCTCATCATTCCGACCACATCGCCAACTACTATCTTCTCCTGTCCAAGAACCTGCTCATCTCCCTGGGGGTTCGACCCCTTAGGCGTGGATGCTACTGGAGGTGTCACTCCTCCTCCCCTAGAACCCCGTCATCTGCCTCTATGGCATCCTCTAAACATGATTACCTGCACGCACACAAGTCAACTCGATCAACAACAGTATAATCAATCATATCAACGAAAGCCATCGCAATCTCAAGTCGCAGGTTGAACCCGGTCTGATACCATATGTAACAAACCTCCCGTTAGTTACGACAACAAACCTTTTATAACAAGTGAAATTTTTTTTTTGTGTGTGCACGTGTGTACAAGGGTAATAAATACATTCTACCCTACGTCACAACACAACGATGAACATGATGCATCCAACTGCGACCACAACATAACGACCTAAGATGCACATCAAGCATCCGGAAGAAAATAACAGAAATCAACCGACAACAAAAATAAGACTGACTACCTGCACATCCTACCCTGCAATGGTTAGGACCTCTAGGACACATAAGAAATGCTCAATCCCAAGTTCCCATCAATTTTGACCATTTAAGGTCTCAGGGCTGGTGACTATTCTGAGGAACATGGAGGTGTCTACATCCCACCCCAAAGTGCAAGTCCAAGACGACAAGCTAAAAGACAACATCAAGATCATCCTGGACACTTCACTCCACAATAATCAATTCTATAAATCTTTCAAGAATATTTAAATTCGGCCCTTAAAGTATTTTGCATAAGGTAGACATTGAAACACTTTATTTACGCTCAAAATGAAAACTATGTTATTTATATAAGGTCGCACATTAAATCCTCTTACACTCGGAATTGTTACAATAAATTTGATGACGAAAGAAGTAAATAAACGTCTACCATACATTACATTGACATTCCCTTGCACGCAAGAAGTAAAATCTAACATTATGCAATACGTCATGCAAAACCTTAATTTTCAGGTGTGCAAGAAATAAATAAGTTTAAGGCCATCAACCAAAAATAAACTAGATGAAACAAAACTAATTATCTAGAACCACCATCTACTACATAAACCCCGATGCATAAGAAACCAAACATCTATGATTATCATTTACAACATACAATTCATTGCGCAAGAAGTGAGAAACTAAAACCATCAATATTGCATCCACATTGTCTTAAGGCGCCATGTAAATCCACATTAAATAGAATCCAATAAGCCAGTCTGAACTTTGACATGGTTAAAAATATAAGTAACATCAATTGTAGGCTAACTAGCTTGACTAAAATTATAAATGAGCTAATAAGCAAATGGACATTAAATACAACCAATCTAGCAAGGTGAAATATGCAACCCATCTTTAATCCAACACTCCTTCTAACTAGCCATTAATCTTGATGACAATAGCATCCATTTCAAACTTAGAAGGCTACCATTTAAAATAAAAAATGAAGCAATAAAAAAAGCCCTTATTACACTGCAAATTACCAAGGCATTTAATAACATGGCATTAAATAATAAATAACCTATCAATTAATATACCACTAACAATACTAACCAAGTCATGGCAAGAAACATCATGGAGACATTATTAACTCAATACATTATAGCAATAGTCTAACTACATTAACACATACCAATTCCATTGATGCATTTACCAACATTAACAAGGCGCAGAAACATACATCGCGACAAGTGTGCAAGTAGGGACAGTAATTGCACTGGGAGTGAGTATAGCTGCAAAGAAAGTTAAAGTTTTATAACTATTTTATATTATTCCCCTTTTTTCAAGGGCACAGGCTCCATTCGTTTACACTACCTGGGCGCACAATTTTGGCATAAAATAAGGAATGTTTTAGCTCATTTATCAAAGGAGTAAAGTTACTAATTTATGTAATTAAGGAACATAATCCTTTTTATTTAGAAAGTTGCTCCTGAGTTTGCATTGAAGGAATAGATTTTTTTTGTTTCTTATCTAAAATTGCATAAAACATCGATACTTATAACGTGCAGCTAACATTCCAGAAATCAACTAAAATTTTAAGGAGGAAGGGCATTGTTGCCAGGAACGAATTTGCCAAAAACAAATTTGCCAGAACAAATTTTACAGAAACAATTTCACAAACGAAATTGCCAGAAATGAATTTGCCAGAACAAATTTTACAGAAACAATTTTACAAAACGAAATTGCCAGAAACGAATTTGCCAGAACAAATTTTATAGAAACAATTTTACAAAATGAAATTGCCAGAAACGAATTTGCCAGAACAAATTTTACAGAAACAATTTTACAAAACAAATTTTCCATTATGCAATATCTATAAAATCGTTGTATGAGTTCGCTATCAGAAATGAAATTTCTATCATGGATTCGCTATATAAATTGTTTTCATAAAAGGAAAATCACTGCTATTACACATTAACACTTATCACAGGATATGTACACATTAACACAGAGTAATAAATTAACTACAATTATACCGCTTAAATGTATATACAACAATGAATTATAACTATACCAAGGATTGTCAACGGATTATAAAACTACACAACAATAAATTAAATATGAATATACAACATCCATGTATATACAGCCATGAAGCGTCAATGCAGAAGGCATAAAGATCACAGTGATAAGTATTAAGTATGAATATCTTGGTAATATCACTATAGTATTATAAAGACACTATTTCAAATGCTAGAGATAACGTTATTGGTTTATTCTCCCTATTCGCGTAATTGAATCTCAATTCTATTTACTGTAATCACCACTTCAATTGTTATAGTAGAAATAAAATTTCAATCCATTGTAGGAGTAATATGATATTGCAATGTGTCAATGCCAAGAAAATTGTGGTGTATTAACCATAAGGATCCAAACCAAGGAACAGTAAAACCTAACCAAAACGTTGTGTGAAAACCGGTGGAAGGTGGTGTAAAACGCCAAGAAATACATGGGGAGAATGTTGTCTAAAAATGAGAATCGCAGAGTAAAATTTATCCATGCATGCATAAAAATGCAATCAATAATGTGAAAATGTAGTAATGTCTAGCGAGATAAAAAGGCGAAGTAAAATGAGATAACAATAGATATAAACATGCCAAGTTCATGGAAAAACCTTACCAACAATGAAATGCTACAGGGTTAATGAATGCATCAGGGTGTAAGACAACAATCAGCCAAGGAAAATAACAGAGGTTGACAGTGGATAGGGTCATCCTTCGTTCGCCATCCTTGCACAGAAAAGTAGGGCGTTGAGATCCATAGGTCTTTTAATGCTAAGGTGACGACCATAGATCATGCTCCTGGACGACTGCTTAGGTGAGAACTGGCATGATAGGATCGAAAAGAAAACAATCGCATGGCTTACAGTCAAACCACAAGGCTGTCGAGTCAAGTGGGGATGAAGGCCAAGGGAAATCAATCAACCAAACAATCAGCTAGGCTAAGAAAATGGGGTCTGCTATCAATCTAAATATCCAATCCATTTACAAATCAACATGCAGATCCAAGCATAAGTCCTAATTCATTCTACTCTACAAAATAAAAGAGCGTATCATTGCCTGATCATCCCCTTCAAATGTTGTTCCGCGCTCCGTGCAATTCCTGCTCGTCAACCGTCGAGACCTCGCCGGGACCTCCCATCCAATGCTAGGGGTACTCTTCTTCCCCCTTAGCCCCCCAAGCCACAAAGGGGCCACACACACTATCCATAGGTTTCGTCTAGCTCCTAGCTCACCTCGCAAGGCCGAGCTACCACTCCTCTCTAAGCTGGGTATCCCAACTCGCCACAAGTAAATCAGTCAAGTCGATATTTCTATAGCGTAACATTGCGCAAACAGAAGATGATCCTCCATCCTTCTCTTTCCTTCATTTTATAGAATTTTCAACTTCCTTTCTTTCCTAAAATCTCATTTAATTAAAGTTTTAGAAATAATTTCCTAAAATTTTCTCTCCGTACAAGTGTCTCCCATCCCCTACATTCCTCCATAAATTAATTTCTTTAATTAAGTAATTATCTTTATTTCCCTCACCCACCTAGAGTTACACCTAGAATCACTCCTAGGTGTCCCTAGATTCCCTTACAGGTTTTAAAGGCTTTCCCTATTATGAAATTGCTAATTCAGTTTAAAATTAGAAAGCTCTTAAATGTAGATTCTTTACGAAGTTGACTTCCCGCTTTTTCCCTTAAGTTCCCCTTTTTCCTTTTTATGTTACCTCCTTTCCCTAGTTTCCTATCTTTTTTATTTTTCCCTCTTTCCCCTTTTACTTAGAACTCAAAAAGGCAGGTGTGGAATATAAACCCTTTTCCCTTTTATCATTAATTTAGTATCTTTTTTTTAAATTATCAAAAGATAAAATAATTAATTTCCTCTTTAATTTTTATATCCACAGATTTTATTTCTTATGAATAATTTAATTTCTTACTCCCTTCATGTTACAAAATTTTATGAAGACCATAACTATTACTTGAGTGGTTTTTATTTTAAATTTTATTATTTTATTTTATTTTATCTATTTATTTTATTTTATCTTTTTTTAATTATTATTATTTTTTTTTAAATATAGACAAAATTTTACCCCTAGCAAAATTTTAGACTTAGAACTTAGATTTTGTATTGGGTGACATTTAATTAGGGAAATTGTTTTAAAATTTCTTAACCTGTTATTTGCCTTTGGGCCATCTAGGTTCATCCCTCTATCATCATCAATGTGACGTGCCCTTCAGTACGCACTAGGTGCTCCAAGGGTGCCACTTGCCTCATCTGTTCCCTTGCGCGATGTGCCCTTCAGGACACACTACGTGTTGCAAGGGTGCCACTCGCCTCTTGACTGATTGGTAGACATCAATAACCCCTAGAGTCAACACTCCACCGAGTGAACTTGTAGGAGACTAAGGGATTCTAAATAATAAGGCCCCTGCCTTATTGCATGCCCCTTAGAATCATCATGAGCGACTGTCACAGTCTTCCCTCATGGCATCGTGGGTCCTCTCGAACTAAGTAATCGTTAACCTACAGTTCGAGCCATGGCGGGAGTGCTAGTAGGCTATGGCAGGGTTGTTGTCCACACCTCTCCGTCACATTTCTGATAGTCATGTGTGACCCCTTTACTCCATATGTGAGTCTGTTTGGCAAGCTATTGTCAGCCTACATCATCAATAAATCATGTCAGAACATATCCACATCATATCATCTAGTCATATGCATTAATATCACAGTAAAATAATCAAACCCCAATGGCACAATCCCTGACTCGATTCAGAGTCCAAGGGGTTCCATTGATGCCTCTTCATCCTCAAGGTCCAAAACCCTACACACTCAGTAAAATCGAGTCAATAGCACATGTCTATGTCAATGTAGTAAAACAACATATCATCAACCATAATGCCTCATAATAAAAATCAAGAGTTTTAATAGCATAATAATCCGGATCACTTGTGAGAAAGTGTCCTCAAAGAATAAGTTTGCTCAGTGCACCAGAGCGGGATGTTACATACACCCCCTCTTGGTATAAACTTCATCCTGAAGTTTCATAGTATAAATTCCGAAGTAAAATGTATCACAGTATCAAAAATGGAAACTACTAGTGCATATCATATGCGTCCTCCCAGGTCACCGAGTGCGGACTATAATTGTCCCACCTGACCTTGACCCTATCTACCGATCGACGTCGTAGCTTTCGAATGCGATGATCCAATATGTGGACTGGCTCATCCGTGAGTGCTCCCTCATCCGATACCTACAAGTAACTCATGTCAATAACATGTGTAGGATCACTAATATAATGTCTCAAAACAGATACATGAAAAACATCGTGCATATGCCTCAAAGAATCAGGCAAGGTTAGTTGATAGGCCACAGGCCCCTTTCTCTCCACAATATCGAAAGGTCCCATGAACCTAGGAGAGAGTTTAGCTCCCTTACCAAACTTGATCGCACTCTTATGTGGTTTAACCCGCAAGTAGACTCGATCGTCGACCTCGTAACTACGGTCAACACGGTGCGCATCGGCATAACTCTTCTATCGATTCTGCGCTTCTTTAATCCTTTGTATTATTGTTTGCATTTTCTCTTCCATTTCTTGGATCGCTTCTGGTTCCACCAGGACCCTATCCTCCAGCCGATCCCAACTCAAGGGCGTCTGACACGGTCGCTCATAAAGAAACTCGAAAGGCGCCATTTTAATGGTGCTTTGGCAATTGTTGTTGTAAGCAAACTCCACTAGTGGCAAGAATTCTTCCCAACACTTTTGTTGGTCCATCACGTACATGCAAAACCTATCCTCCAAGGTTTGGTTTATTTGGTCAGTCTATCTGACAGTCTCTGGGTGATACGCAGTACTAGAGTTAATTTGGGTTCCCAAGGACTCTTGGAAACTCGTCCAAAATCATCCAGTAAATACTGATCCTCGATCGAATATAATCCTCTTAGGCATGCCATGCAACCTCACAATCTCACTGATGAAAACTCTAGCGATGTCAGGTGCCTGATACGTTGTACGCATAGGGATAAAGTGAGAACTCTTCATTAGAGTGTATACTACTACGAAAATCGAGTCATGTCTCATTGCCGTCTGTGGCAATCCAATAATAAAAAGCATTGAAATAACTTCCCATGCTGGGTTTCTATGTTCATCTTTTACCTGCTGACATTCTAGAGATCTGGCCACATAGTTGACTATGTCGGCCTTCATTCCCTTCTAGAAGAATAAGGGTTTAAGGTCTACCCTCATCTTCATGACTCCCGGGTGAGCCATGTAAACTGCTCTATGAGCCTTGATCAGGATCAACATCCTCAGCTCGTCACTTGGCAGTGTGTAGATCTGATTTTCAAACCTCAATAATCAGTCACTATCAAATGAAAATCATTCAAATTATGGTACCATCATTGTGTTCTGTCTGATAAAACCCTTGACCTCTTTTCACCAATCATTGTCACATTGTAAAGTTAGAATCTTTTCACGTAGATTCATCTGAAGAGGAAACACCGAAAAGATGCATGGTCTCTGACTCAATGCATCCGCCACTCAGTTCATTGTTCCTTTTATGTAAGTAATCTCGATGTCCTACTCGCTAAGCAATTCCAACCAACGCCATTGTCGCGCGTTCAGGTCACTTTGTGTAAATAAGTGTTGTAGTCCACAATGGTCAGTCTTTAGTTCAAATTTTTGTCCAACAAGGTAGTGTCTCCAAACCTTCAAGGCATATACAATGGCTAATAACTCCAAATCATGCGTCGCATAGTTCTCCTCATGCCTTCTCATTTTCCTCAAAATGTAAGAAATCACTTGTCCATCTTGCATCAAGACTCCGCCTAAGCCTTCCTTGGATGCGTCAGGGCATACCAAGAAGTCTGCATCCATGTTAGGGACCTTTAGTATTGACATTGTTTTCAACAACTCCTTGAGCCTTTGAAATGCTTCCGCACATTTCTCGGTCCAAACAAAATTCTTGCTTTTCTTCTCCAATTCCTTGATCGGATTTGCTATTTTCAAAAACCCTTCGATGAACCGTCGATAGTATCCTGCTAAACCCATGAAGCTACGCACTTTCGGTACATTCATCAGTGTAGGTTGTTCCATAATAGCCTCGACCTTTGTTGGATCCACGACGATGCCTTCGCCGGAGATGACATGCCCTATGTAGTGAATCTTCGTTTGATAAAAAGAGCATTTGGACAACTTCTCATACAATTTGTGCTCTCGTATACACTGTAGTACCAAGCGAAAGTGATTGTCATGCTCCTCCATCGTCCAAGAGTAAATCAAAATATCGTCAATGAATACTTGGATTAAATTGTCCAAGTACTCGCGGAACACCCGGTTCATCAAACTCATAAATACCCCTGGGGCGTTTGTCAGTCCAAATAGTAAAACAATAAACTCGTAATGTCCAAACCTCTTCTTAAAGGTGGTCTTAGGGATGTCATCCTCTTTGATCCACAACTGGTGATACCCTGATCGCAAATCGATCTTGGAGAACACCGTCGCACCCTTCATTTGATCGAACATATCATCAATTCTTGGCAAGGGATATTGATTCTTGATTGTGGCCTTGTTCATTTGACGGTATTCAATGCAAATCCTCCACGATCTGTCCTTCTTTCATATGAAAATAACAGGTGCACCCCACGGTGACACACTAGGACATATCAGTCCCAGGTCCAACAACTCCTTCAATTGCATTTTCAACACTTGTAACTCTGGTGTCAACATCCGATAAGGCATTCTTGTGATTGGTTTAGTCCCCAGTTTTAGGTCTATGGTAAACTCCAATTCCCTCTCTGATGGCATCCTAGGTAACTCCTCTGGAAATACGTCCGCAAACTCCTTCACCACCGGAAGGTGTTCTAGACCTTCCGCTACTCCCTTCTCATTTAACGCAAGGATCGCATAAAGCTTTCACCCCTTGCGCATACTCTTCCATAGTTGTAAGGAAGAGATGAACCTCATGGAAACTCCCTGGTTCCTTCCTACAATCACATGTCTATGTTCCTCGTCATTGACCAAGCTCAATCGTTTTGTCTTACAGTTGAGTATCGCCTCATGTGATTCCAACCAGTCCATACCAATCACGACGCCATAAGATCCTAATATTGTGACATACAGGTTGTCCCTTGTGACAAACTCTCCCAGGTTAAGGACACAGCCCGTAACCTTTCCTACAACCTTCTGTTTGTCTCCCGAAGCCATCTCCACAAAGCTAAACTTATCCTATTTGACTGCCTTTACCTTAATCCTTTTTAGCGCTGCACCAGAAATGAAACTCTCGGTAGCACCGAGATCTATCAAAATACTAAGGGTCTGGTCAGTGAAGGTACCTATCATCTCAAGCACAGTCGACTGATGCTCTACTTGGCAGTTATTCACCACTGCATGAATCCGATGGGCCTTGCCCATATGTCCCACGGTAGTGGGTCCGACTGATTTGGATGCTCTAGTCCTCTCCATTGGGCAATTGCGCTGGTAGTGTGGCTCCCCACACATTCAACACCCCTTCTTCAGCCCAGTAGTCCTGGTACCCGAAGTAGAAGATGACAGCCCACCAGTCTAGAACCCTTTTATATTCTGCTGAACATGCCTAAACTATTGTTGCTATAGACAACGCTGCTGCTGATGCTGTGGTCCCCGATAAGCTATCCATTGCTAAGGTGGCGGTCGCCAAGGTGTAGTGAAAGTGGATCCCCTCTGGAAGCCATGATATCTCAGCATATGTCTCGCTGGTGTCTGGTGCTACTGTGTTCCAAATGAAACCTTCCCTGTTGGTCTCGCTAGAGTCCTAGTCTGACCCCCACTGATAAGCTCCTCCTCTATTATGAGGGCCTTCTGGACAGCATCATGCAAGGTTTGAGGCATCAAAATCCTAACCTTTTCACACAGGTTGCCATTAAGGCTGAACATGAACCTGTTGACCTTAAGTTTCTCAGTGTTAAGTTGCGGAGCATACTAGAGCAGCTCCATAAAATGGGCCTTGTACTCGGGCACCGTACGACCTCCTTGTCGTAAGGCATTGAACTCATTGAGTTGATTCTCAATAAATTCCTCTAAAAGTTATCTCTCTTGGAACCATTCCTTGAACAGTTCCTATGACACATCTTCGATGACCATGTTCAATTGTGGTAGGAGTTCAATTGTGGTAGGAGCGTCTTCCACCATAGAAGAGTGCTCCCCATCAGTTGAAAGACTGTCATGCAGACCTTCATGTTGGAGGTGTAATCGCGAAGTGCGAAGTACATTGCCATGTTCTCCAACCATGCCTTGGTGGCTGCATCATCCAGGGAAACAAAGAACTCAGGAAATTTGACCTTCTTGAGTTCACGGTGAAAGCTACCAGTACTGACCAGAGCGCGCGATGGAACCTCAGCGGGTGTCGGTGCCCTGGCCTCATCTTTGTCCAAACATCTAATTAGTGCCTTGGACATGCCCTAAAAAGATCTCATCATTCCAACCACATCGCCAACTGCTATCTTCTCATGTTCAAGAACCTACTCGTCTCCCTGGGGGTTAGACCCCTCAGGCATGGATGTTATTGGAGGTGTTGTGCCTCCTCCCCTAGCACCCCGTCATCTACCTCCATAGCGTCCTCTAACCACTCGATCGGCAACAGTATAATCAATCATATCAACAAAAGCCGTAGCGATCCGAAGTCGCAGGTTGAACCCGCTCTGATACCATATGTAACAAACCTCCCATTAGTTACGACAAAAAACCTTTTATAACAAGTGAAAAAAAAAATTGTGTGCACGTGTGTACAAGGGTAATAAATACATTCTACCTTGCATCGCAACACGACGACGAACATGATGCATGGAACTGCGACCACAACATAACGACCTAAGACACACATCAAGCATCCGGAAGAAAAGAACGACAATCAATTGACAACAAAAATAAGATTGACTACCCACCTGTCCTACCCTGCAATGGTTAGGACATCTAGGACACATAAGAAACGCTCAAGCCCAGGTTCAAGTGCAATTCCAAGCTGACAAGCTAAAAGACAACATCAAGATCATCCTGGACACTTCCCTCCACAATAATCAATTCTATAAATCTTTTAAGAATATTTAAAGTCGGCTCTTAAATTATTTTGCATAAGGTAGACATTGAAACACTTTATTTACGCTCAAAATGAAAACTATGTTATTTATATAAGGTCACACATTGAACCCTCTTACACTCGGAATTGTTACAATAAATTTGATGACGCAAGAAGTAAATAACCATCTACCATACATTACATTGACATTCCCTTGCGTGCAAGAAGTAAAATCTAACATTATGCAATACGTCATGCAAAACCTTAATTTTCAGGTGC
>JZKD02S1005232.1:0-13511 GCA_000966675.3 Picea glauca
TCATTCACAAGAAATTTTTCTCGAAAATATTCCTCCAACCACGTTTCTATTCTATCCTGGAACTTATTATGGTTCACATGAAACTGTTGAAGGTAAAACATAAATGGATAACATAACTGATGAGAATCAGGTGAGGCAATTCCAAGCAATGTGTCATGTGGAAGATTGTTAATATTAATGGTATTATTGATCCTAGTAGACAAAGCAAGATAGATGATGAAGCATAATCATTGAATGAAATTGTAATGCTTCACTCTCTTAGTAAGTATTCTTGAGTTCATATTTCAAATTATCAATAAATTAATATGAATTAATTGGATCAAATAGTGTACATAAATAATTTTTCACCAATACACACTTTATCATCAAAACTAAGACATCCAAAATACCAATATAACTTGGAAAATAGCTCCAAAAGTCATATATACATAAACAATTATTAGCAAAAATTGGAGAAAGAATAAACTAAAGAAAGAAAGAATAAAATATGATTTTCTATTTACAACAAACAAAATATTAACATTATTATACAAGGGGAACCTTTTCAAGAATTATTCTTCCAACCAAGTCTCGTTTGGGTTAAATTGGAAGTCTTTTAATTCTAGTAAAGGATTTAAGGGAAAATTACATATCTCATCATAATAATGAATCATAAATTTAGATTTGTGATTATGTGTGAATGTTTTCTGTATATAAATGTGATCATGATCTGATTGAAAGGAAACAAAATAGAGTTTGTTATAACTATTTTCTTATTGTGAAATGTCTCATTTTGCAATATAGATTCCAATTTGGAATTGGTTACATGAAAACCTGGCATACTCATCACCATGGGGTGAAGTGTCTCATTGTCATCAATTTCCATTGGATCATAAAAACATGACTTCTCTCTTTCAAGTAAGAGAACAAGGTAAAAGCACTGGCATCATTAGATTAACAATGCCATTATGCATGTGATTTGTCGATATCATCCAATAAATGATATTTGTTTTGCTCATAATTCCGAGCTAAATTGAATGTAAATTCATAATTTTTGTGACATGTAATAATTTCTTTTTCATCTGAATGTAAGTATGTCCATAAAGGATTTTCAATATGAGAATCAAAAGAATTGCCATTATATGAATTATAATCATGAAATAGATCATGATTCATAGATAAATTAATTTTAGAACACATGTAATTAAGTACTTCTCTATTGATCATAATAATTTTTAAAGTGAAGGCATTCCATTTCCACTAAATTTCCCTTAACATAGGTAGCATCAAAAGCAGTTTCAAAATAGGTTGAAACCGTTTCAGGATTAACATTTGTATATTCAAAAAATTTCCTCATATTTTTGAAAATGTGTGTCAAAGTATCCTAACCTGTGTGATTGAATAATATTTCCAATATTATCAGTGGTTTCAAAAGAATCAGACCTAGAGTCAAAGTTAACTAATGGAGTAATATCTTCCGTAACATGCATATCATGAGATAAATGAATTTCATGTTCATCATTAATTTTTCATTTCTGTGTGCAAGGAAGAGAACACAGATCAAGAAATCTCCTCTATATGGTTTATCATCTAGAGGAAATCTATAACAGATTGACATAAATCTAGAAAGGAAATATTTAATGGAATCACCTTCAAACTTGCACATACCTTCAAGTTCCAAACACAACTCTTCATAACCATATTTCTAATGAACATCTAAAAGTAATTCCATAAATTGTTTCCAAGTATCATGTATCGATTTGGCAGGCAATACTCGGAGGCAACTCTTGATTCTTCCCCTTAAAATGAAAGTAGATTGTTTGAAAACTTAATTATCATTATATATATCAATAAAATTGCATCTATGATTAAATTGAAAAATATGATCAAACGTAGAAAATTCACCCTCATTGTCAAATTTCAACTTTGACAAGCAAATGACTGTCTTTTTGGAAATACTTCTAGTAAGCCTATGAAAACTAAAAGCATGTTCCAACACAGAGATATAAATATGAGCCATTTTAATTAAATTCAATCAAATATATACTCTAGAGGGTTAGCTAGTTAGGCTCTCCTAGTGCTAAAATTGTTGATGGTCGGAAAAATTCCACCAATAACAATAAGGGAGGATCGCCCGATGTCAAGTCCCAGTTAGAATCACTCTCGTTTTGGGTAGCGATCTCCACCGGTATGTGGGCCTGATTGCCACCAAAAAGGGTTGGATACAATTTAAGACCGATCCGATTGAAAATATCTAATATAAGGCTTTAAAATCTACTATCTATATTATATATTCTAACTACAATAAATACTATATCTAATTAATATATCCTAGATAGATAGGAGCAAATATATTGAAATCAAACACGAGATTAAGTAATTTATTATTGAATATAAGGAAATAATTCACTCATTTAACAATTTATTAAGCACACATGTAGATAAAGTTAATTTTCAAATAAATAATTATTCAAAAAATTACAACAAATGTACTCTCGTTTCTAATATAAGATAATATTGAAGAATTTAACTAAATTATGAAAATAGTTTAACGTAAAAAAAATGAATGATGAATTTGTATAATTTATAGTAATGTAGAGAAATACAACCTTACATTCACTTGAGCATATTTCTCCAAAAAGATCAAGGTCTTCACTTTATTATCAAAGCTGATAAAAATATACAGTTTCAATACAAAGTTGCAACCTCTAGCAATAATTCCCACTGACAAGAATTCATGATAGAAATAACTCTTCACACCAGATAAAACCCCTCTCTTTCTCTTGATAAAAATATGCAAAAAAAAATACAAGGGACTTCCGACTATTCCTCCCTTTCAACCTGATACAAATACACAAGCATAATCTCAGAAGTCCCATCCTCCTGGAAGTACAATCTAGCCCCCCGTCTCTTCCATAGATCCCCCTTTTAAACTATTTGTCTCAATACATTACATTCTATATATGTTGTTTCCTGTTACAACCACCATTATTCTCTAGCTTATGTTGTGACATTTTTCTAAAATCGTTGGAAAAAAATCATATTAAAACATAGACAATATTTTGCAATCAATTGAATTAATACACATTTTCTTCCTTTTCCAATTTAGGGGTTATTGTTGCATAACAAATTTGGATTTGTTATCCACGTGACTTCACTTGTATGCTTCATTTTTTGTTTGCAAATTGATTCTCCTCTTCTTATTTGTCCAATCATTTCGTTCATTTTCTCACTCTGTTTGATTCTMTTGGATTTACATATTATTATTTCTATCTAAATACCYGTGCATTAATAAAACCAAAAAGAAAATTAATAATAAATAAACTAATAAACTTTATTATTAAAATAAAACATGAAAAATAAAATCCAAATCGTGAACCGATTTCTTTCAATTTATTYAGKATTTTCACTGTTAATTTGAAAAAAATAAATTCTCCTAACATGTTCCTCACACTCTAAATTTTCCAACGAGTTGTTTCTTGCTCAATTTGTCCTTCTGAAACTTAATATATGGCCGYCGGAAGAGACCACTCAACAACTGTTTATTTTGTCCTTAGATTAAATCTGGCCATTGATTTACAAGTTTATTTCATTATACCACATGCACTGGGGAAAAGTGATTCGATGGGTTTAAATTGTTCTTTCCCACCACTATAGTTTGTGTGTGGTAGAGGAAATAATGGAACTTTGTGTAGTTAACGAGTGAAGTTAGATTTTGGTCACGATTACCACAAATCCAAAATGAATAAAATAAAAAGAAAAATCCAATAAAAAAAATGCAAATCAGGTGATCTGGGCATCTTGGACATTTCAAATTCATGGAATAATAAATGTTCGATACAAAATGTCCAAAAACAAAATAAAAAATAAAAATAAACGCATCCGAATCTGGGGAAACTCACAATTTGGAAAAATGCATCCGGGGAAACTTATAAAATGCACAGTGTGAGAAACCACATTTGGATACTAGAAGACATTGTCCTCTCATCTGCCAACTCATCCATCAAGTAAGATTGCGAACAACACACATTACATGACACACCATCTTCCAATATCAAATTATTACTTAACAATAACTTGTGAGATCCATGCTGACTAAGCAATAAACTTGTAATGACATGTGGTTTTAGGAGTCACATCATCTTCCACGTCATCAGGATATGACGATAATACAAAATTTTTCGAGGGTCATAACTTTGTGTCATGAACTCGAAATGAGAAACAAATTATATCGCCGGAAAGCTCTAGATGAGTAGAGCATAATGGTGATCTAAAAAATAGGAAATGATGTAACTGAGTGAAGAAAAATGTAACATCCCTCTCTTGCGCACATCTGATATGACTTATTCTTTGAGGACACTTGCATGCAAGTGATCCGGTTCATTATATGATTGTCTTGTTCGATTATGGATTATGATGATGAGATTGTGGATTATGATGTTATGTTATGTTATTCATGTATAGACAAATGCTATTGATTGTTTTCTCCTGAGTGTGCAGGACTCTTGACAGATTGAGGATGCCGATGGCATGGATGGACCTCCTTGGACTCCAGACCGAGTCAGGGAGTGGACTGTATATGGTTTGAATATTTCTGTTACTGCATATGTGACATATGACGGGGATATATTATGATGTTGTTTATGGATTGCTGATATGTTTTGTTGATGGATGCAAGATGGCGATTTCTTGCTAATCAGACTCACATTTGGAGTAAAGGGGTCATGCACGAAAACTAGAGATATTGAGGGAGAGGTGTGGTAGCAACCATGCCGCAATCTACAAGCACTCCCACCTTGGTTTGAACTGTAGGTTAACGATTACATAGTTCAAGAGATCCACGATGCCGTGAGGGAAGACTGAGACAATCGCTCATGAAGATTCTAAGGGGCACACAATAAGGCATGGTCCTTATTCCTTAGAGGCCCTTAGTCTCCCACAAGGTCGACTGACAAAGTTTTGACTCCAAAGGTTAGACATCTATCGAAATTAGTCAAAAGGCGAGTGGCACCATTAGAGAACGTAGTGCGTTTTGAAGGGAACGTTGCATAAATGAAACATGAATAAATGCAAGTGGCACCCTTGGAGAACGTAGTGTGTCTTGAAGGGCACGTCACAATTTTAAACATAGGTGAGTCAATGAGCCTAGGTGCCTAGAAAACAAAATCTTACCTTGACATGGTCAGCCTTAAAATAATTATGTACAAGTAAAGTTTATTAATTATAACTTTTCCCTTAAAAATTTGCTAAGCCTAGTTCAAATTAAAGCCTAGGTCTAAGTAGGATATGAGGACAAAAATTTAATTAATAATTTAATAAAGGGGGGATGAATAAAATAAAATTTAGAATTTAAAGGAGGATTTAATTATCATTTTTTTTTAATTGTTGTTTATGTGAAAAACTTGCTAAATTCAAACTTAGAAAAAAATGGGAAATTAATTGCAAAAGGAATGTGGAGCATAGAAAGGAATCTAGTCTAGAGAACTTTCCTAAAATGAACTCAACTACGATTTAATAAAGACGTCTGTCATTAAGGGAATTTGAGGGAATAAAGGGACATCAAGGAGCGTTTTTAGGAACGCTTCTAGGTGGGTGAGGGAAATGAGAAATTTAATTTAAATTAATTAAATGAATTTTTGGTGCAACTAATTGATTGGGTGACAAGTGTACGGGGGAGAATATTTCCTAATTAATTTTTAATAAAACTAATTTAATGTGAAAATGGATTGGTCACTAAGAAGAACTCTATAAAAGAAATGGAAGAGGAGGGAAATGGGGATGATTGACAAGCGTAAGGTTATGCTGTCGGATTTTTCTTGTGGGAGTTCGGAAACCCAACTCAGATAGAGAGTGGTAGCTCGACCTTGTGAGGAGAGCTGGGAGCTAGCTTATTCTATGGTTTGTGGGTGTGGCCCCTTTCTGGCTCGAGGGGATTAGGGGTAAGAAGAGTACCCCTAGCGTTGGCTGGGAGGTACCAGTGAGATATCAAAGATTAGCAAACATGCGCGAGGAGGATCGCCAACGGCTAAAGTTCATCAACGAGTCCAATTGCTAGTTAAGGTACACATGCTCAATTTCACATTGTAAAGTAATTAATTTTTGTATGAGGTTCTGTACGTATATGGAAGTGGAAATGGTTTTATGTATATGTGCATGATTTTAAGTGTTCCTTGCCCCTTGTATTTTGTTGCATGTACCCTTTCCCAACTATAGATTGCGTTCACATCCAAAATTCTGTTTTTGGGGTTTCAAATCTTTGAGCTTGTTGGCCCTTTTCCACCTCAGACTCTGCGTTTTCCCTTCTTGACAACAATTTTACCTTTTTGCTCCACAAAGGTGTCCCACAATTTTCCTTTATGTTAGTTGCACTCGATTTTTTTTTTTAAAACCTCATTGGCGTCTCTGCGCCTTGGTATTTTTACTCGACATCTTGGTTTTCTTATCTCTGCATTTGGGTTGTTTTAATTTGTCCTTACCCAACCATTAATTCGTGTTTCCCTATGTGTAAGAGATCTTGGCATTTTCTTTTAAAATTTGTTCTTACCCAACCATTCTATTTCGTGTTTCCCTGTGTGTAAGAAATCTTGGCATTTTCTTTTAAAAATGTGCTTACACAACAAATGATTTACTTTGCATTTGCTAGGGATAGATATATGCGTATTTACACAAGAATTTAGTTATTAAACTTGCCTAGCACAAAACAATTTACTTTGCGTTTACCAGGGATAGATCTCTGCGTATTTACACAAGTTTTGGTTCTTAAACTTTCCCAACACAAAACAAATTTACTGTGTATGCATTCCTTCCAAGATGGAGAGTTTCCATTTCGGTGTTTAAAAACGAATTACTGTGCAAACATTTAATTCCAAGCTTGAGAGTTCCCATTTCAGCGTTTTAAAACGAATCTGCTGTGTATGCAGTCAATTCCGAGTTGAAGTTTCCACTTTTGTGTATTAAAACAGATTTACTATGTATGCAATCGCTGCCAAATTTTATGCTTGCTGGGATCTATTTTGGGTCCTTGCATAAATTATTGAAAGGCCTAAATTAAGTTCGTGACAGAGTTATCATTTTCAGAACTCATATTTGTTGACTCGTTGTAGGTGTATTATAATTTTCTTTTATTGCCGGTAGGGTCTTACGAGAGATATCCACTTGATTGATTAAATTTTAAGACTTTGTTGATAATTTCCTGGAAAACGAAATTGGGGATTTATGCTGCCCAAACCTGTAGAAGATTCTGAAATTGTTCTTTAGTCTTGCTGTCATGGTATTCAACTCTGTAGTTGTAGATTTAGCCTTGCTGTATTTTAGAAAACAATTTCAGAATTTAATTGAGTGATTATGTTATTGTTACTTTTATTTTCTGAATTTTATTTTCAAAATATTATAATTCGAGAATGAAGTTAGGGCTATAACCATTGCTTGACCTCCTGAGTGTCTTTGCAATCATTTCCTAGTCCTTCCCTTAAGGCTTAACCATTTCGAAATTGGTTCGTTGCCTGTAATTTTTAAATTCGAATTTCCCAGAAATTTAGTTCCATTTCAAGGTCTGGATGGAGGGTCGGACTAAGGTCCGGATGGAGGGCCGGATTGAGTGTCAGATGGAGGGTCGGATGGAGGTATGGAACAAATTTCAGAATTTCTACACACTGGATCAGGGGCTGCGATAGATCCTGAAACTCCTCCTTGTTTCCTTACCATGGATCTGTGTTTTAGTCTCTGAATATTATTATTAATGATCAATTAAGTTTGTCTTCCTAAATCTTAAACAGATTCATGAGTTTTCCTGTGAGTGCTTTATTTATGGTTTAAATAATACTTTTGATTCTTATATTATTGTTGGGTCTCCCTTAGTTATGTTAATTGGTTTAAAAGTCAACTTTGGGTTCTTGGTTTTTATTGTAAAAGAAAAACTCGATCTTCTTCAATCATCCTCATATATGGGTATTTGAGTTAGCATATAATTAATTTATCTAATTTTTATTTATGGGTTTACTTCTTACAGTTCTTGCAATGAGCATGTGGGGTAGACTTGGAATCTTTCCACCTTGCTCGCTATGATTGAACCCCTTAGTTCCTTAAAATGGTTATGCCAATGATAGATCTCTTATTAATTGATTTTATGATCGATGTTTTATTTTTGTAAATTGGATGCTTATTGAAAGGTAAAATCTAAATTTGATGTAGTGCTTAAGAAGAATGATCTTCTTGTGGTTCCTTGCAAATGAATGTATGATTTAGCCCTTAGATTTCTGTTATATATTCTTAGAAGTTATTCCTTAATATGAAGATGCTTAGTTGAGTTACACGAGACTAGGACTTATTGTGCTCTTTGAATTATTATTCTTTATGAAATCCTCTTACTCATTTACACTCAATGTTGTCTGAATATTTATTAAATAGAATAGATTATTAATTGCACTATGATGAATGATTTATTCTTAGATAAAATCGATGAGCTAGATCAGATTGCGTCTTATGCTGGGTTACGGGATTTAGACACCTCCTTGTTCCTCAGAACAGTTTCCAGCCCTGAGACCTTAAATGGTTAAAATCAATTGGAACCTGGGCTTGAGCATTGCTTATGTGTCCTGGAGCTCCTAACCTTGCAGGGTAGGTTGGACGGGTAGTATATTATGTGATTCTTGTGATTATCCTTATGATTCATTATGTTATCTTATGTTTTCTTGGTGTTATCCGATGATGGTCCTTATGTGAAGCGTTGAATGTTTAAGATTTTACTGTTATGTGTTGATATTTATTTGTAGAATGCAATGATGTGGGCTGCTGTTAATTAATGTGTAAATACATCGATAAGCATGTCATGGTTCATAATGATGATGTGTATGCCTTGTGTCATAATTGATGGTTAATGCATTGATATTGTTACATTAAAATGTGTGGAAGCTATGTCGATGATGTTATTTATTATGATTTAATTATTTAACGCAACAATAATTTTTTTTTACCTGTTGTACATCGATTTTGTTGTCGTAATGGTGGGGGCCATTACATATGGTATCAAAGCAGGTTCAACCATGCGACTGTGGATCATCATTCATGGATAACTCTAGAAGATTAAGTTCCCGCGTTCATGAGTGCCACAGATGACTCAGCCGCTGAGGCATGGCTGAAGAACAAGGCGATGTGCTTCGCACTTCGTGGTTACGACCTCCAACATGAAGGTCCACAGAGCAGTATTCAGCTAAAGGGGAGTGCTCTTCTATGGTGGAAGACACTCATACCTAAGCTAAAATGGCCGTCGAAGCCGTGCTATGGGAATGGTTCAATGAACGTGTCTGGGATAAGTATTTGTCAGAGGAATTCATTGAACGCCAACTCGATGAGTTCGACGCCTTATGATAGGGTGGTCATACGGTGTCGGATTATAAGACCCGATTTATGGAGCTACTTCGGTACGCCCCACATCGAAACCCGAAAAAGCAGTAGATCAACAGGCTCGTGATCGGCCTTAAATCCAACTTTTGTGTGAAGGTGAGGATCTAAATGCCTCGAATGTTGCACGATACAATACAACACGCCTCATAAATAAGAAGGATTTGATCGCAACAGTCAACGCATGACTCCTATAAGACTGTCTGGACTGACGACATCTGGTGCACAACAACATCAAACGCTAACCAGACAAGACATCTTGGTATCAAGATATGTCTATAGAGTCCTTGTTCACGACACCATGATGACAGGTTCCTCAACAGAAGACCCCTACAGGGGATTTCCACCAACAACCGCAGCTAGGCTTGTCCGCAGAATAGACCAGGATCTTAGGCTGGTAGGCCAACAACTTCTACTTCATGGCCATGAGTACTGTATTGGAGACGGGTGTTGGACATGTGGAAAACCACCTTAACAACAAGACTGTCCAGTTGAAAAGGGAAGAGTGACTGGGTCAACAGGACACACTACCGTTGTGGAGATGGGAAAGGCCCATGAGATTCATGACCGTGGTGAATAACCGCCAGGCCGAGTGCCATACCACTATGCTCAAGTCTTCGGGTACCATCGCCAACCAAACTTTAGTATTTGTTAGATCCCGGTGATACAAAGATCTCCATTCCTAGTACCATGCTGAAGGGATTCAGGTAAAAGCATTCAACAGGATGAGCTTAGATTCATGGATATGAATTGAGGTGTCAACCAGATGGTTGGAGGAAGGGGTATGAGCTGTCGCTTTAGTTTGGGAAATAGTGCAAGATCTTGACGATGTGGGTAGTATGGACTGGTTGGAATCGCATGAGGCGATACTCAACTGTAAGATGAAATGGTTGAGTTTGGTCGATGATGAGGGACAAAGACGAGTGGTTGTAGGAAGGAACCAGGGAGTATCCCTAAGGTTTAATTCTTCCCTATAGGTATAGAAAATCATGTGCAAGGATGCAAGCTATATGCAATCTTGGCGCTAAACGACAAGGTCGTGACAAAGGTATTTGAAGGACCTTTTAGTGGCACGAGTACCACTGACGTGTTTCAAGAAAATTACCTAGATTTCCACCCACCAAGGAGTTGGAGTTTATAATCGACTCAAAATCCTGGAACTAAACCGATAGCAAGAGCGCCTTATCAAATGTTGACCCCTGAGTTACATGAGTTGAAAATGCAAGAGAAGGAGTTGTTGGACCTAGGAATTATACGTCTAGGTGTGTCACCTTGAGGTGCACCTATTATTTTTCCTACGGAAGAAGGATGGGTCGTGGAGACTCTGTATTGAGTACCGTCAATTGAACAAGGCAACGATAAAGAAACAATATTCGTTGCCAAGAATAGATGATTTGTTGATTAGATGAAAGACGCGATGGTGTTTTTAAAGATTGACTTGAGATCATGGTATCACCAGTTACGGATTAAGGTGGAAGACATTCCTAAGACCGCGTTCAATATGACGTTTGTACGTTACAATTTTACCATTTTACCGTTAAGAATGACAAATTCCTCGGGGTATTCATGTGCTTGATGAATGGGGTGTTTCACGAGTACTTAGACAAGTTTTTTCAAGTATTCATTGACGATATTTGGATTTATTCTCGGACGATGGAAGAACATGATGAAATTTTGTGCCTAGTACTACAGTGTCTACGAGAAAAAATTATTCGGGAAATTGTCGAAATTCTCTTTTTAAGGGCATGTCATCTCCGACGAAGGTATCACTGTGGAACCAACGAAGGTAGAGGCTATCATGAAATGGCCTGCGCTGACGAACGTCCCAGAAGTATGTAGCTTCATGGGTTTAGCGGGATGTTATTGACGGTTTGTCAAGGGATTTTCGTAGATAGCAACTTCAATTACAGAGTTGCAGAAGAAAAACAAGAAGTTTATTTGGACCGAGAAATGTGCAGAATCATTTCAAGGGCTCAAGTATTTGTTGACGACAACACCGATACTAAAAGTCCCTGACATGGACGAGGACTTATTGGTATGCACAGACGCATCCAAGGAAGGCTTAGGTGGAGTCTTGATGTAAGATGGTCGAGTGATTGTTTACATCTCGAGAAAATTAAGGAAGCATGGGGAGAACTACGCGACAAACAACATGGAGTTATTAGCCACTATGTATTCCCTGAGAGTGTGGGGACACTACCTGATTGGAAAAAATTTCGAACAAAAAAACTAACCAGTGTGGGTCGCAACACCTTATTACGCAAAGTGCCTTAAACACGCAACAAAGGCGTTGGTCAGAACTGCTTAGCGAGTACGATTTTGAGATTACCTACATAAAAGGAATAATGAATAGAGTTGTAGATGAGTTGAGTCAGAGACCATGCATATTGTTGGTGGTGCCTCTTTAGAAAAATCTCCGTGAAATGATTCTAACTACAATGTGACGATGACTGGTATAAAGAGGTTAAGGAATTCTATCGGACAAGACACCATATTGGTACCAATTTTGAGGGATATATTGTGGACAACGACAAATCATTGAGATATAATAACCGGATTTACTTACCTCCCAACGATGAATTGAGAAGTTTTGATCTCATACGAAGCTCATAGAGCAGGGTACATGGCTCATCTAGGAGTCATGAAGATGAGGACATACCTTAAGCCCTTATTCTTCTAGAAGGGATAAAGGTGGACATTGTCAACTGCATGGCGTGATGTCTAGAAGGTCGGCGGGTGAAGGATGAACATAGACATTCGACATGATTTCTACGACCAAACACTATTCCATAATCGAAATGGGAGGTCATTTCGATGGAATTCATTGGGGAAATTTCCGCCGATGGCAAGGAGGCACAACTCGATTTTTGTGATAATTGACACTCTGACGAAGAGTTCACATTTTGTCCCTATGCGTACGACACATCAGGCGTTAGGTATAGCTAGAGTTTATATCAACAAGATATTGAGATTGCCAGATGTACCAAAAGAATCATCCGATAAGGGAATCGATGTTTGCAAGACGATTTTGGAGGAGTTTCTCAAGAGGCCTTGGGAACAACACTGAAATTAGTACAACATGTCCCTGAGATAGACAGGCTGACCGAAGGAACATACCAATTTTAGAAGGTTGTGTTGCGTATGTGTGTGTTGGAACAACATAAACATTGGGAATAGTTCTTTTCACTGGCCTAGTTTGCGCGGAACAACAACCATCAAGTTACCATTAGGATGGAACCGTTGAGTTTATCTACGGGTGACTGTGTCAGACGCCTTTGAGTTGGGATATAATCGAGGTTGGGGTTCTGGTAGGACCAAAAGTGATCCAAGAAATGGAAGAATAAGTACACACAATAAGAAAAGGGTTGGAAGAAGCGCAAGATCGACATAAGGGTTTTGCTGATGTGCATCACGTGACCATAATTATGAAGGGCCTAACGACTAGTTGTGCCTCATTCTTTGAGGAGTTGCGGGATATTTATCTTGTATCTGTGTGTGACTTTATGTCAGTGATCCTACACATGTGATTGACTTGATTTATTGGTGAATGTTGGGCGAGGGTGTGCTCACAGCGTAGCCAATCCTCTTTCTGGACCATCACATTTGACAACTACGACGTCAAATTGTCGATCAGGTCAAGGTCTAGTGGGACAATTATAGACCACACTCGGCTACCTAGGAGGACACATATGATATGTGTCAACAATTCCCATTTTTGCTTGATAGCTAGACATTTAGATATTGTCAGATACTTTATTTATGCACTTGTATACTATGAAACTTCAGGACAAAATTTAAAACAAGAGGGGGTGTATGTAACATCCCACTCTTGCGCGCACCTAATATGACTTATTATTTGACGAAACTTGCGTGCAAGTGATTCGGTTTATTACATGATTGTTTGCTTCGCTTATGGATTCTGATGATGAGATTGTGGATTATGATGTTATGTTATGTTATTAATGTATAGACATGTGATATTGTCTGGTTTCTCTTGAGTGTGTATGACTCTTGATAGATTGAGGATGTCAATGGCATCGATGGACCTCCTTGGACTCCGGATCGAGTCAGGGAGTGGACTGTATATGGTTTGAATATTTATGTTACTGCATATGTGACATATGAAGGGGTAT
>JZKD02S1005243.1:0-13511 GCA_000966675.3 Picea glauca
TATGCTGTGTCATAGATACACATTGTATCTTCTAGTGGCTATGATTATGTTCCTGACATAGATCCACTTTGTATTTGTTGGTTGCTATGATTGAGTTCATGACATAGATCCACATTGTATTGTCTCATGGCTACAATCTCATTGATGACATGGATCCACTGTGTATTCTTTCGTGGCCATGGTCTAGCATTTCATTTCATGGATACACAATGTATTTTTTAACTGCCATGGTCATTATGAGTCTGAGTATGTCTACCTAGGGAATTGGTCTATATATACTCATCCCTGGTGTTTGATTGCATGAATTCTTTGGTTTCCAAAATTCCTTTGCTCTCTCCTTGCGCAACCTCACATGGAATTTATTATAATGTATTTCAGACATCCAGTCCTTTCCCGACTTCACACATTAGGGGGCATCTTTTATAGCCTTAATTTCCACCCTATAGGCTAGAGAGGAAGTCATCAGAGGATTAAATGCATAATATAACTTTTTTCTATGGTTTAACCCCTTTTGGATCCCTTTTTACCCCTTTTTAGGCATTCTCGTGGGACAACTAGTAGACAACTAACAAGGCCCCCTCGCTGGACACTAGTGGTTCAACCCGCAAGGCACTATTAGATTTATAGAATCATGGAGTTACAAGGTGATAAGCGAGGAATGAGTTGGATATTTGTGTCAAGGGCCTAGGAACTCACATCATTCGAGTCTCTGGTGGTCTCTAGAATATATAGAGGCCTCTCGCAAGCCTCCTCCAATAACTATATAACAAAGGAAATCCTTGGGAAAAAAGGAGGAAGAATTCAAAGTATTGTTATGCTGTCCAATTGCAGAGGCCTCCATAAAGTTGAGGTATGAATTTATATGTATTCTTTATGCTTCATTAATAGATCACTTGGTTTTCCCCTTGAATATTTGTCTATGATATATGGATATTCAGATCTGGTTTATATTGTTGTAGATCAGACTAGATAAAGCTAGATCTAGGATTTTAACACTATGAAGACAAGCATAATGGTATTTTTTTTTCTTTAGTGTACAAGGAGCAGGCTGTAAAAGCTAAGGCTGAAACTTCAGGACTGCAAAAACCAGGATTCACTAAGGACAACCTTCAAGAAAAGGTAATAAATTCTCATATTTCCTTGTGTAATGATTTGCTTGTCTCTAGGAGAATCAAAATAAATCTATACCACTTGTCTATGATTGTTAGGCCAACCCTAGGGAGATCTTACTGATCTGCTCAGTTGGATCCCTGTGAGAAAAAAATCCCATAACACTTATGCAAGCGTAATATTAACAGATCTAAGTTAACTTACCAGAGTATTGAAGGCATTTAGATGCTCTATCACAAAATCTCCATCTTCCATCCTAAGATGATTCAACTTCTTTCGAAGAAACAACTTGTTTACCAGGGACTTTGATTGATACAAATTCCCCAAATTTTCCCATACTAAGTTCCTTGTGTTACACATTATTTTGGTCATCTTAATGATCCATTGAAAAACATGTGTTCATGCTCCCAAAAGAGCCTATCTTCATGAGAAAGGTGACTGACTTTCTCTTATCAAAAACCTTATTAAGGGGGGTCGTCCCAGGCTACACCATAAGCAGGATGCGAATGTGCTTGGTCGTTTCCCTCTGACCTAAAGCTGGTTTGCGATGTCTCCACAGGATGCTCTACAACTAGGGTGCGACGATGCCAAGAAGCTAAGAAACGGTCGAACTTCACGAATGTTCTAGAAGGGGATATTCTAGAAGATGAGGTGGCATCCATATGGTTGGGATCCTACTCACTTCTCTGATTTGGTGGGATCATCCTAATCTCTTCAACCATCTCTCTTTCCCTTATATAAAGAGGGATTTATCATGGAAAAGGTTAAAGGTTAATGAAGGTTGATTTAAGAAAGATTATTCTTGAATAGGCTAAGAATTGGATGAGGAATTCTACTTCAATTCATACTTGAGAGATTCATTTCAGTTTATCAAGTCATTGTGGATATTCTTCATTCAAGGATTGGAGAAAGTGTGTGTGTTGGAGCAAAGGGTCATCAGAAGGGGACCTTGCAACATCAAGGCTTTGGTTGTAATCTCCACTTTCATTTTAATATGATACAATGATATGTTTCTTTCCCATAAAACTTATCTTGTTTTATTGTATGTTTCCTTGATCACATATATAAGTTCTCTTTGAATACACTATATTGCTTTCACTTTGGTTGGCTTGTGTTCCATTGCAAATCCAATATCACAGGAGAACTGGAGTGAAGCTAGGACGACAATGACAAGAGGAAGCGATATTTAAATGGTATGTTGCAAATTTCTTGTTTGATAGTAATTTCAATGATTAGAGCCTAGGTAAAGCGTCATGTCCTGTTCTGTTTTGTTCTAGATCTAGGTGGATCTAGGGAGATCTGTTTATGTCCGCATTTACCGATAAGTCCCATAACAAAATTAGTGACCATATTGGGGATACGACCTCCTTTTGATATTTTTCTTCCCATTTGGCTTTAGCCTACTTTTCTCTGATAAATTTCATTCTCTGAGTCTGTGGGTGATCCATGTGGACTCACTAGGTTTAGAATTTCCTTTAGATTTTTTGTCTTTCTTCCAAAATTTTCAAACTTACAAACCTCGTCACACTGTACCTCATTGATAACCTACAATGACCTTGAGGTGTCACTCCCTTCTTAGCCAATCCAGTGCGAAGGCATCACACTTTTCTCTTCCAGTGGCCTATGACGACCTTAGCTGGTCGCTCTGTGTCCTATACTCAGCTTCCGACGACCCCTGTAGGTTTTGATAGTGTAAGTCATTTTGTCTTTTACTACCTAGATTTTCCTTAGTAGCTTGGGGTGAAATTCTTATACCAATGTTTGATTGATTCCTGAGTTTAGAGCTTGCTTTTGATTGGTTTTCAGTGATTGAAAGTCTTTCTTTGCATTTCTGCAAGCTTTTTACTCATACTCATTGTCACAAGGATATAATCTCAGATCTCCATCTGGGTGCTTGTTTAACATAGGGTATTTGGTTTGTTTTAAAATTTTTGGATTCATTTTGTTTGTCAGATTGTTTGTTGATTAAGAAATACTTTTTGTTGCTTCTTCAAAAGATTTTCTTGTCTTTTTCATTTTTGTCTACATTACGAACTTGGTTTGGGAATTGTGTTGTGAGTGTATTGATTTTCTTTGATTACACTTTCCTTTCACCTTTATATATATGATTTGATTTGCGATAGGAAGAATTGGAATCATTTATTCATTTTAGTAATCTCTCACAAGAAAATGTTTTACATTCGAAATATTAGTAAAGAGAAGAAATTGGAAAATTTTATAGTTTGTGATTGTTTGGAATTGTGTTCATTTGAAATTAAGGAATTGTAATTCATAGCTTGTTGTACTTCAAAAGAAATACCTTCTCCCTATTGTAACTAGAGTTCATTGAATTGAAAAGTGAACATTCATATTTTTTTGCATTTTATTGGGTCAAGGTCTCAACATCAACAATTTCACTTCCACCTGCCTCTTTGAGTAAGCAACAACCTCTAAAACACAATGTAAATTTAAAATTTATTAGTAACTTTTATTTTCTAGGGATCTTTTTCACCAAAATTAGCTAGGATAGCGCTTTGGAATAGGTTGTAAGGCACAGTCTCCAAATCATTAAAACACACATTAGTATCTTGTGATAGGGAGAGTTTAAATCCAATTGCTACATTTTTTCCCTGGAAGCTCTTCTCACACAAGGGTCAAACCTGAGGTCACATTGAGACTAGCAGAGTTACTCACCATGGTTTTTTGGTCTTGGTGTAGATATTGCATGTATTATGGGGGTCGCTTGAAGGTATACCCACAATTATCAGTGGAAGCCTTTCAAGTTGATTTCGGGCTAGATGCCCTGCCTTTGTGCGTGGATCGGACTGTCGACTATTTCCCCATGCATCAGTATTGTAGTTGGTAACCTTAGTAGCCTATCTCTTTAGGGTCTTTACACGAGGTGACTATGAAGGGGAAAGTCTTCATGGTACCTGGGATTGACGTTGGCCAAACTCACTAGGGCTCCTTGGAGGGTATACCCATGATTATGTGTGGGAGCTTGCACCAGGGTGTAAGTCCATTAAGCAGGTTGTCAACGTAACTTTTCCACCCGCTTATCCCAACCCCTTCTTGTCTTGACTTCATGATGTTGGATTTCATCACCAACTAGTGACTTCAAAATAAGAAGGTTTTGTTTGCTTGGTTTGATTCCTAGATTTTATTAGTGAGTTCCATTTGTTTCCATTAATCGGCCATAGATTTCTTTTGTTCTTTACTTAGCTCGAGCAACATCGAACTTCATCGTTCACATAGGATGCAATGGCTACCCTCGAAAAATCTGGAAGATTACCAACCCTTACCTCCTAACTCACCAGGAGGCTCTCCTAAGGGAGCAGTCAACAAGAAAGTAGCTTATGAGGTTGGGAGCACACACTCTTTAGAAGGATTTCAAATTATTTCAGACTCTTTAGAGGCATTCAAAATTCCCCCTCTTAGACTAGACGCACGCATACTTCACATGAACTCGTCTGGAGAAATTGTTGTTGTTGATAATACTCGAATACCTACTGGACCTAACGCCGGATCTAGAGTAGAGGATCCAATTTTTCCAAGTGAACCATTTGGGATCCCGACTCACACTGTTGGAACCTCTAGTTTTGGTTATATCCCTTTGATAATAAACAATCTGTACAGTAACCTAGGAGTGAGTCTTGATCGACCTATGGCATCACAAGTGCCTGAGACGTCTGTCACCTATATGGTACCTTTAGACCATTTTACTGGAACTACTAGTAATGCCATCACCATTTTAGAACAATTGTTGATTAGTTCTCACTCGATTCCTACTCTCCAGATGGCCCATTCTACTATGGTCCCACAAGCTACCATGATTCCTACTGGAAATGTGGTTATCTCCCAAGGTCCAATTGGGACACAACTTCCACCTAGATTGAATCTGTCAATTCCCCCTGGGTATAGAGCTTTGAATACTTCCATTCCTGCCTCTACCTAGGTTCCATTTGGAATTTTTGGAATTTTTGTTCCTCCTGGGTATAATTCTACTGTTGGTTTTGTTCCTACACCTTCCCAGGTTCTCTCTAGAGGGTCGTCTGTTCCTCCTCCACCCCCGCTTGGAGGATCTGGCCCTAGTGGCCCCAATATTTTGGGAGGCACCAATATTTCTATCACTTATGGTTTCCAGATTCCTGTTGGAGGTCAAACCCAAGTTGGGGGACAACCTCAATTTGGGGGACAACCTCAGATTGGGGCATAACCTCAACTTGGGGGGAAACCTTAGGTTGGAGTCCATAACCCACTTTATGGTCAGAACGCACCTGTGGTACCATATTTACCTTGGCAACTTCTGTTCGAAGGAAATCTACAACCGATTGGGGGGAAACATCCTCAAGTTAGCTCTTTTGTACCCCCCAACCTCGTTCAATCGTATCCAGGTTCTTTGAATCCCGCTTGGGGTCCGAACGTTCAATCTAGTATTCCTTTCCAAGGGAAAATCTCTACTCAACCCAACCCTATGGGCTATATGCCTCCAAATCCTCCACAATCAAATCTTTCAGGACTATCTAATTATTTGAAGACTACTTATGGTCCTACTGGTATACCTATAGGGATCCCCCCTCAAAACTACCAGTTTCCACAAGTGAATCGACAGTTGAATTTTCTAGCCACTTTGGATTTACCTGACCTGTTTAGAATTTTGAATGATCCTATCTTACATTCTCCTTATTGGCCCGTCATACTGGCCAAGTTGCCATATGACATTCCTAAATTTTACGTTTGAGCAGGAGAAGATTCAAATAATCATGTTATGACTTTTCATATGTGGTGTTCATCCAATTCCTTGATGGATGACTCCGTCAGATTACGACTTTTCCAATGAACTCTCACGGGTTCAGAAACAAAATGGTACATTGAATTACCACGAGGTTTCTTCAATGAATTTAACATCCTAGCCATGGCCTTTTTGACACATTACCAGTTACCAATACGATACGAGACGAAAACCAAAATTTTGAGTTCTTTTAAGCAATCCTCATCCACTCATATTTTTGATCACATCCATGAGTGGAGGAGGAGAAGGAATTTAATCAAAGTTCCACTTCCTGATCAACTGTTGGCTGATTGGTTTACCAAATCACTCATTGGACCTATCTCTTGTGATGTCACCATGGGTGGTGTTTTCACTGAAGAGAAGGAGATTAGTCATGCTCAGTATCTCGATCTCATTTATTCACAAATGAGAACACTTTACGATATGATTCCTGATGCTCCTCATCCTTCCACAAACCCTACCCCAAAACCTCCAACAAATTCTCATACTATTGATGGTGTGATTGGAACCTTTCATGTTAAGGCTTAGTCCACACACGTTGTTCACACCAATTCCAAACCTAATAATTCTAATGCACAAAATAATCCTACTCCTACTCCTTCCACTGGTAAGACCGCCGAAGTTAATTCTGTTCAATCCACGCCCACTTGATTTGTGGTGACGATCATTCCACGAAAGATTTTCCAAGATGCACCGAGGTTACTAAGTTCCTCCAAGGGAGAGGAAAACCTCCTACACCTGCTGTTTTGTCGCAACCTTTCCCTTCTCAGCAACAAGCCCAACTAGTCATTCATGACCAAAATTCTCCTTCTACCTCGTCCTATGTCCTTATGTGTACTGGTGATTCTAAAAAGAATGATGTTTCAATTGTGAATTGAGCCAAGGATTACTCTCTGTCAAAGGAGAAAGTTGATGATATACCACCTTCATTGGTTCAACAATCTCCCTCAACTTTAACTCCCAACAATCCTCTTCATCTAGAAAGACTGGGTCTCGAATAGTTCTTCACCCTCCTACTAAGGGCGTTGTTTGAAAGTCTACATTCAATCCTCACGCTTGTGCTTCACAAAACTACAATATTGTAGAAGATCTTGCGCAAGAACCCTCTGCGATGTCAGATCTCGAAGTCCTTCAAAGTTTCCTTACTGAATTGAAGGCACTGTTAAAATCCATTGGTGGAATTGACCCCACAGATACTAATCTCATAATATTTGACTTGGAAGATCACATTCCAAGGCTCCCTCCTTAATTAACATTTCCGATCCAAGTTGTTGTTGAAAACAAGAATATCCGCAAAACTGTTATTGATGAAGGAGACTCGACTTGCGTCATGTTTGTCACTTGTTGGAAAGCCATTGGCTCTCCTACTCTCACTGAATCACACAATACACTTAAGGCCTTCAATGGTACAGGCTTTAAACCCTACGATGTTCTTCCCTCATTGTCTATTACGTTGGAAGGTAAGTCGATCAATGTTGAGGTTGAGGTCTTCGATGCACCTCTTGATTATAACCTTTTACTTGGCCGTAGCTGGATTGATTCCATGCGTGCAGTTGTGTCTACCCTTTTCTGTTTGTTACTTTTCCCGCACCAAGGAAAGGTCATTACTGTTGACCAACTAGCCTTCTTTAATTCCAATTCCTATACTAGAAACGTACCCTTCATTTCAAAGACACCCCCTGGTTACGAGAATGTTAGAGTGGGTCTTTTGAAATATTCTACTTTGATGGGTACATTTCCAATCCCACCACCTGATATTTCTCTCCCGTTTGTTGCTTCTTTTAACATGATATCCAACACTGTTCATGAAACCCCTGAGTCGTACGACCCCTAGGTAGTACCTAACCCTGGTGATCACCTTCGTTATGGCAACCACATGCCTTTAAGTCCAGTCAAATCCGCTTGCCAAGTTATTCAATCAACAACCCCTTCCTCTCCTTCTCTCTGTGATTCATCCCCAAATCCGTTTCACGTAATTTTTCCTACAGATGAGATGATCATGTCTATCATGTCTATAGAAGACACTCTTTGGGATGATGGGAATCATCGCCCCATTCTCTTCCTAGAACGTGACACCATCGACAGTTACCAACGGATTTCGACTCCGTCGACCGTTGTTGTTAATTCTTCAGTTCCCGAGTCATCACATGATGTTTTGTACGAAGGGAACTCGAGGAACATTTAACCTACCTTCCCTCTCGACATATCCATTAAACCCGAAGTCGTGGAGAACGTTCATATTGGAGCCTCTTGTTCTATTGACGAGGTCCACGAGTACAGAGCCCTTTTCCAAGAGTTCCACGACGTGTTCGCAATGAGTTATGAAGAGATGCCATGTATTGATCCTGATATCAGTGTCCATGAGATTAAAACATATCTGGATGCTAAACCCATTCGACAGAGACTTCGCCTAGTGCACCCACGCAAAGATGCTGCTATCAAGATTGAAGTTGAAAAACTTCTTAAAGCGGGCTTTATTTATCCCGTGGCTTTGATTGATTGGGTATCCAATCTAGTTCAAGTGAATAAGAAACAAGGTACCATCCTCATTTGTGTCGATTATAGGGACATAAATAAGGCCTGTCCTAAGGACAATTACCCGACCCCTTTCATTGACCAGATCGTCGATGACGGTGCCAACAACGAAATATTTTCTTTAATGGATGGTTTCTCCTATTATAATCAGATTAATATTCTACCCGCAGAGCAACATAAGATCGATTTCATTTTCCCTTGGGGAACCTTTGCTTACCGAAAATTACCCTTTGGTCTCAATAACGCTGGCGTGACTTTTCAACATTCTATGTCTTAGGCTTTCCATGATATTAAGAACATTGTGCAACCCTATCTTGATGATCTACTGGCGCATTCCATGCGCCGTCAAGATCACCCGACACATTTGGGGGCCATTTTTGTACGTTGTCATTATTATCGTATCCGCTTAAACTCACATAAATGCATTTTTTGTGTGGAGTCCGACCGTTTTCTTGGTTTTATTGTGTTGATACACGATATTCGAGTAGACCCTTTGAAGGTTAAGGCTATCCTTAATCTGCCTCCTCCTTCCACTTTATGCCAACTCTAAAGTTTTCAAGGGAAGGAAAACTTTTTGCGTCGTTTCATCTCCAATTATGCTGAACTGACGAAAGGATTCACCCGGCTACTCAAGAAATGTTACGAGTTCATATGGGATGATACTGCTAACAAAGCCTTCAAAGCTTTGAAACTTGCCTTAACCCGTACACCATCATTGTTTCCCCATGACTATAGCCGAGATTACTTCCTCTATTTAGATGCTTCGGACTCTACCATTTACATGGTATTAGTCCAAGAGGATGATTAGCATGACGAACATGTGATATATTATTTGAGATGGAGTCTTACAGCTGCCAAGACCAAATACCTACATGTGGAGAAACTAGCCTTAGCAGATGTGCAAGCTGTCCAACGTTTTCGTCAATATATCCTATTACACAGAACCACTTTTATTTCCGACTGCAACCCTATGCAACAGATCCTTATGCAAAAATTTCTAGGGAGAAAGTACTCCAAATGGATAGTGATTCTTCAGGAGTTTGACTTAGAGTTTGAACGTGCTAAGTCTAAGAAATATTTGGTTTTCGCCGAATTGATATGTCACCTTCCCTCCACCGAGACAGAAAATGTGGCAGAGGATTCCTTTCTTGACGAATCCTTTTTTTTGATCAGTTCTAATGACCTATGGTACATAGATATCATCATATATCTCCAAACTCAAACTTTTTGACCCGGTCTATTTAGTACAGATCGTCTTCGCATACGATATCAAGCCCGCCAATACATCATTCTAGGTGATACTCTTTACCACCGCGGTGTTGATTCCATTTTTTGACGATGTCTCACTTACGATGAAGCCAAGAAATCTTTGAACGATTGTCACTCTGGAGCATGTGGCGGTCATATGTTTGGGTATGCCACTGCCCAAAAGATCTTACAAGCGGGTTATTTCTAGCCTTCTTTATTTAAGGATTGCATCACTGCTGTTCAGAAATGCCATGCTTGCCAAACTTATAATAACAAGATAAGATCTCATCCTGCTCCCTTACATTCTGTAGTTTCCATTGGTTCATTTTCCAAATGGGGCATTGACTTCAAGACATGTAACCCTCACTCAGCTGGGGGGCATGGATACATCATTGTAATTGTGGATTACTTCACTAAATGGGCGAAGGCGATGCCTACATTTGATAACACCGAGAAAACTGCAACATTGTTCATATTCAATCACATCATTACTCGGTTTGGTATTCCCCAAGCTATTGTTACTGATCACGGTAGCCATTTTTGTAATTTTATGATGTCTGAACTTACGAAAAAGTTGGGTCTTTGCCATGAAAATTCAACCCCCTATTACCCACAGGCAAATGGCTAGGTTGAAGCAATCAACAAAGTTCTCATTACTATGCTTTGACAGATGATAGGAATTCATGAGACAAGCTAACACACGATGCTGTTCTCAGCATTATGGGCATATCGGACATCTGTCAAGTCTACCATGGGATTTACACCTTTCCAGCTAGTTTATGGTATCGAGGCTGTCTTGCCAATTGAATGTGAAATACCATCTTTGAAACTGGCCGTTGAAATTCTCCCCAATACCTCTGTCGAAGAAGAATGTCTGTTGTATTTAATGCAATTAGACGAAACCTGTTACGATGCCACCTTGGTTATTGAAACTCAGAATAAACGTGTTAAAGCCCAATATGACAAACATGCCAAGCCATGTGTTTTTTTTGAGGGTGATCTTGTTCTCCTTTACGAACAAGATCATGATTTTCTAAGGGTCGGTAAATTCAAAGCCATGTGGCGAGGTCCTTACATTGTCAAATGTGTGTTGGAGAAGGGAGCTTATGAGCTAGTTGATTATGATGGAATCCCTTTGAGTGAACCCCGAAATGGGGTTTACTTAAAGAAGTACTATGCTTAAGTCATTTTTGCATGAGTGCTTGTACTTTTAGTGTATCATACTGTTATGTGCTTTTTCGTTGTTTGGTTTCGACCCTCAACTACTTACCTTGCGTTTTTCTTGGTTTCCATATGTTGGTGTCTTCGCTACCCTTCCTTGGTTTCGTTGATGGCGCTAGTTGCAGTACTCAGAACTTAGCATCTGCTGCTTGGGAAATCTATGCACCTACAGATGAATTGATCAGTCTACATGGTGTTTTCCTTGGTCGTGCAACTAATAATATCGTGGAACACAATGCAGTCATCGAATTATTGACTGATGCTGTTTCACTTAGAATTCGCCGTATTATTGTACGACTTGATTTGCAGTTAGTAGTCCTACAGTTGAATACCGTCTACTCCATTCGAAGTCCTATGCTATTAAGGGTATATTTACGAATTCGTCTCTTGGAACGTCATTTTGATTACATAGAATATCAACACATCCCTAGATGTCTAAATACATTAACAGATGCATTAGCTAATTATGTGTTAGACAAACATTTGAGAAGTTTATAAATCCAATCACACTTCTTATATACAACAAGTAAGCCAGTAGAAGCCTCATATATATATAACGATAAAAGTTTTTACAAAAAGTGTTTTTGTCCGAAGACCAAAATATAAAAAATGTGAAGAACATGACTTCATATACAAATATAACATCAAGGATGCTTCTCGCAATAACATGCAACTACCCATGCTACTCTACAGAGCAGTCATCCTATAGATGCAGACACGCCTACTGTATGACACTGATAACGCCTCGGGATCTCATCAATTGAGGCATCTGGGATGTCCACTGTCAACCCCTCCAAGTTTTCTCTATAGCCTCATAGTCAACAACGACTAATCCTGCTACCTCGATTCTCTCCCCTCACCTATGAATGGGAGATGAACCTGGAGGTCGATGAGGTCCCACATATGCATCATCAAAGAGTTTTTGATTAGTCATTGAATAAAAGACATAAACAAATTTCATATTTAAAAATTACAAAAACATTATAAACACAACATTTACTTCTTACCTATGTTCCCCCATTGAGAAGCTTCAGGAAGAACCAAGTCTGGATCACCTCTAAAGTTTAAGCCAACATATGTGTAGTCATCTACCATAAGCATCTGGGGCTTCAACCAATCAAAGAAAACATCATTGTACCTGATGATAGGACCAGTCACATGTTGTGCCATGAGGTCAGACCACCTCTTCATTCTTGGATCTTGTGGGGCCGGTATGCCCCACTCTACTTGTAGGCGCAAGTGTGGAACCCTCTCCAGGAAGAAAGACACCAAAATTGATCCGTATTCGAATTGTTTCAAGTCACTACTCCTACACTTGGTCAACTGTTTCTTCATGATTCCGAGAACCCCATCACTCCAGTTGAAAACTTGAGGCTCCATGCATTCCAGTGCATACTGGAAATATCTCTAAAGGGTCATATGGGGAGCTGTGCTCCCCTCCATATGCGCGATGGTGTATAGGATAGTCCGTAGAGGTAAGTCATAGATGTCTCGGATAATGACCTTTCTGCTATGTCTCTTAGCACCTGCCATGCAATGTGCATTGACATAATGGCTCATAGGCTCACTACTTCCTCTGCTACCTGTCAGTGTAACTCGATCCCCTCGATGAGACAACCTGGTCAAAAAGTAGATATCCTCGATATCTATCTCAAGGATGTGAGCCCCCACACGAAATACCTGTTGGTCTACGTCCCACATATGGACTATGTATTCGAGAAAACTCAACTGGGCCCTCATGTCCTAAACCTTGAAGAATTTTAGTAGTCCACACTGCCGGAGAGCATTTACCCTTCTCGGGTCATTATCGACAAAGTAATCTTCGTCCTCATGCTCCCTCTCCCACCATTCCAACATACTTACTGTAGAAAACCTAAAATGGAACATAAAAGAGGCATTAGCATCTTCATCCTTCTCCTGGACACCTTTATTGGCAACACCATCTTAAAAACATTTTTACTTTGTGCACGTCACAGGCTAGCTAGCCCATACAGTGCAGGGTTGTCGCAGGGCATGATACAAGGTGCCTGCGACGACCTCCGGGCGCAAAGTACCCTACAAAATGAAACCTAAAAAGACATTTCTAACCAACGAAAAGTAAAAATGAACCCATGAAAAGTGGAAGGAGGTGAATATTACCTGTCCTGTGGAGACCGTTCGCCAAATGATCAACCGTGCCTCTCGCAATCCGCAGTAGAAGTTTGAGGTAAAAAGAGGGTTTTTTGAACAAAGTTTGGGTGGAGTAACAATGAAATGGTAAAAGAGGTTTTTACTCCATTTTATTAACTTTTTACTTTTCCATTTCATTTTTCATATATTATTTTATGTATTTTGTCCAAAACCTAGACTTCTAATGGTGTCACAAGTGTTTGATTTTTCGCAGGTGAGAAATCTAGGAGTGGAATATTGAACATGGGTACATTTTTTGTTTTTTCTTTTATACATTTGTCGTATGTAAAGATCCTTTGAGTTTTTCAGGAAAAACTCTGAGCTTAGTTTTTTCTCTTTCTCGTGCTCGTAAATCCATGATAACGTAGCCAAGTATACTTTTGTCCTTTTTCGTACTCGTGATGGTAACATGAAAAATGACACCTATGGAGTATCCTTTAAGATATTTTCACACTCC
>JZKD02S1005265.1:0-13511 GCA_000966675.3 Picea glauca
TCGTAAGCTCCTTTCTCCAAAACTCATCTAATGATATAAGGACCTCACCACATAGCTTCAAATTTTCTGGCTCCTAGCATATCCTGATCTTGTTCATAAAGGAGAACCAGATCTCCTTAGGAGAAAAAGCATGGTCTGACATGTTTGTTGTATTAGGCTTTGACCCGTTTCTTCTGGGCTTCTATAACTAGGGTGGCATTGTGATGGGATTCTTCTAATTGCATGAGATACAACATACGTTCTTCTTCGGCAGAAGTGTTTGGGAGAAGTTTGACAACTAGTTTTAGGGAGGGTATCTCACATTCAATCGACAAGATGGCTTCTAGAACATAGACTAATTGGAATGGTGTAAACCTAGTAGAAGACTTAACGGATGTCTGGTAAGCCCAAAATGATGAAAACAACATCGTGTGCCAACTCATTTTGTGAATCCCTATCATTCGTCGAAGCATGGTAATGAGGACCTTGTTTATTGCTTCAACTTGGATGTTGGCTTGTGGGTAATAGGGTGTTGCATTTTCATGGAGAAGACCCAACTTTTCAGTGAGTTCAGACATCATGTAGTTTCTAAAGTGGCTACTGTGATAAGTAACGATAGCCTGAAGAACACCAAACCGAGAAATGATGTGATTGAATATAAATAATGCTCCAGTCCTTCCGGTACTATCGAATGTCGGCATCGCCTCGACCCATTTCGTAAAATAATCTATAGCTACAATAATGTATCCATTCCCCCCATCCGAGTGAGGGTGACATGTCATGAAGTCGATACCCCATTTCGCAAAAGAAACAATGGAGACCATAGGGTGTAGGGGAGCAGGGTGTGACCGTATTTTATTGTTGTAAGTTTGGCAAGCATGGCATTTTTGGACAACAATTATACAATCGTTGAATAAAGAAGGCCAAAAATACCCTTCCTGTAAGATTTTCTGGGCAGTAGCATACCCATACATATGACCACCATAGGCTCTAGAATGGTAGTCATTCAGGGCTTTCTCGGCTTCGTCAAATGTGAGGTAGCATCGAAAAACAAATTCAATCCCACAACAATAAAGAGTATCACCGAGGATAATATACTAACGGTCTTGGTAGCATATTCGATGGCAGTTAGTGCTAGACAAATTGGGCCAAAAATTCTGGGTCTAGAGATATATGATGATATCTCCATGCCAAAGGTCATTGTAACTGATCAGGAAAAGGGATTCATCGAGTAATGAATCTTCTGCTACATTTTCTCTCTCAGAGAAGGGAAGGTCGCATATCAACTTGTCAAACACCAATGATTTCTTGGACTTAGCGTGTTCGAATTCTAAGTCAAAATCCTGGAGTATTATGATCCATTTGGAGTATTTTCTCCCTAGCAATTGACGTGTAAGAATGTGTTGCATAGGGTTGCAGTTAGAAATCACCATAGTTTTGCGTAAAAGGATATAGTGCCAGAAATGTTGAACAACCTGGATGGCTTCCAAAGCCATTTTTTTAACATGTAAATACTTGGTTTCGATAGTCATGAGACTCCAACTCAAGTAATAAATGACATGTTCATCATGAGTATCATCCTCTTGAATGAGAACCATAGCGATGGTATAGTCTGAGGTTGCGAGGTAAAGGAAATAATCCCGACTGTAATCAGGTGGGAAGAGTAGAGGGGTACGTGTCAAAGATAGTTTCAAATATTCAAAATATTTGTTGGTAGTGGTATCCCATACGAACTCATAACCTTTCCTGAGAAGCCACGTAAATCCAAGAGTTAGCTCAGCATAGTTCAGGATGAAATGACAGATAAAGTTTGCCTTCCCTTGCAAACTTTGTAACTGGTGAAGTGAGGAAGGAGAAGGGAGATTGAGAATCGCCTTGACCTTCAAAGGATCTACCCTGATCCCTTGATGTGAAACAATAAAGCTAAGAAGTCGGTCGGATTCTATGCAGAAAACACATTTGTGGGGATTCAAGCGTATATGGTAAAACTGGCATCGAAGGAAAATGGTGCGGAGGTGTATTGGATGATCTACACGATGCATGGAATGAGCGGGTAAGTCATCGAGATATGGCTTCACAATGTGCTTTATGTCATGAAAGGTGTAAGACATAACATGTTGAAAAGTTGCACTGACATTATTTAAACCGAATGGAAGTTTCCAATAGGTGAAAGTGCCCCAAGGAAAAATAAAAACGATCGTGTGTTGGTTCGCAGGTACGATATTGATTTGATTATATCTGGAGAAACCATCAATCAGAGAGAAAATTTCACTTCCGGCATAATCGTCGACGATCTGGTCAATGAAGGGGGTAGGAAAGTTGTCTTTAGGACAAGCTTTGTTAATTTCCCTATAATCAACGCACATGCGGATTGTGCCTTGTTTCTTGTCAATCGAAACAAGATTGGAAACCCAGTCAGTTAGAGCCACCGGGTAAATGAAGCCAGGCTTAAGAAGTTTTTCAACCTCAAGTTTGATAGAAGCTTCTTTACGTGGGTGGACCAGATGAAGTCATTGCTGGACAGGTTTAGCGCCCGGGTATGTCTTAATTTCATGTACCACAATGTCGGGATCAATACCCGAAATTGTTTCATAGCTCCATGCGAAGACGTCACAAAATTCTTGGAAAAGAGACTTGTAGGTGACAACTTCGTCATGGGAACATGAAGCTCCGATATGCACATTTTCGACAATTCCAGGTTTTATGGATATGTCGAGGGGGAGGGTGGGTGATATGTTACTTAAGTTCCCTTCATAGAACCGATCATGTGTAGACTCAGGAATGATAGAAATGACGATAACAATCAACGGGGTCGAGATCCGTTGGTAACCCTCAATGGAGTGTTGTTCCAGGAAGAGGATGGAATGATGATGTCCATCGTACCAAGGGGTGTCTTCCATGGAAATAACAGACATAATCATCTCATCCGTGGGAAAAATGAAGCGGAATGGATCTGGAGATAAATCACCAAGAGAGGGGGTAGAAGGTGTTTCCGATTGAATGGCTTGATAAGAGGATTCGACCAGACTCAAAGGAATTTCATCGCCATATCGAAGATGATCGTTGGGGTTGGGTACCATCCATGGGTCATAAGACGCATGGGTTCCATGAACAAAGGTTGATATCATGTTGATCGAGGTGACAAACATATGTGGAATATTGGGTGGTGGAATGGGGAAAGTACCCATCAAAGAGGAATCTTTAAGAAGACCCACACCAACGTTCTCATATCCAGGGTTTTTTTTTTCAATGAATGGTACGTTGTCGATACGTGCATCAGAGTGAAAGAAGGCCAATTAGTCTACGGTAACTATTTTTCCTTTATGTGGGAAACACACGACATGAAGAAGAGTGGACACAACTACACTCATGGAATCGATCCAACTACGTCCAAGTAGAAGGTTGTAATCGAGAGAAGCGTCAAAGACCCCCACTTCAATGTTGATCGTTTTTCCTTCTAACGTAATAGGAAATGAAGGGAGGACACCGTAAGGCTTAAAACTAGATCCATTGAAGGCTTTGAGCGTGTTGTGGGATTCAGCCAAAGGAGGAGATCCGATGGCTTTCTAGCAGGTAATAGACATGACACATGTCGAGGCACCCTCATCAATTACTGTTCTACAAATTTTTTTGTTGGAGACAATAACTTGTATTTGGAATGCGATTTGGGGGGGGGGGGTTAACCATGGAATGTGATCTTCCAAGTCAAAAATTATTAAATTTGTATCCATACGGTCGATTCCACCAATAGATTTCAACAGTTCCTTTTGTTGTAGAGGACAACTCTAGAGGACTTCGAGGGATGACATCGTGGATGGTGCTTGGGCCAGATCTTCGACAATACTGTAGTTTTGTGTGGCACATGCATGAGGATTGAAAGTCGATTTTTGAATAACACCCTTTGGAGGAGGGCAAAGGACTGCATCTAGGCTCGATAGTTCAAGATGAAGAGGACCGTTGATAGGTGGATTCGTGGGAGATGGTTGGACTAATGAAGGGGGTATTACATCAACCTTCTCTTTGGAGGAAGAATAATCTTTGGCTGGAGTGGTATGTGTGATGTCATTCTTCTTTGAATCACCTGTACACATTAAGAAATAGGATGTATTGGAGGGGGAAGGTTGGTCATGAATGACCAATTGGGCCTTTTGTTGAGAAGGGAAGGGTTGAGACAACACAACCAGAGTGGGGGGTTTCTGGGTCCCATGAAGGAACTTAGTAACCTCATCTCATCTTGGAAAATCCTTAGTGTAGTGATCATCACCACAGATAAGAAAAGGGTATCGGGGTTTGCGCTTATCCCTATCGTCAACAGGTGGTGTTTTGGTTTTCTAAGTTTGCGGATTATTTTTATCCTCCTTGTTCTTACCCTTTCCTTTTTTATATTTACTTTTGTTGGTAGGGGTAGATTGAACAAATTTCACCTCAGAAGTCTTGTTGGTGGGAGGGGTAGGAGATAGAGCATTTTGAACATTAGAAGAAATGGATTTGGGATTTTTGCTAGAGGTTTGGACAGAATGCGGTTGGGCATGGAAAGTGCCAATCACACCGTCAACAACATGAGAAGCAATGAGAGTGGTTGAAGTAGAAGAAATAGAAGGATGAGGTGCGTTAGGGAGTAAGTCATAAAGAGTACCCATTTGTGAGTAAACAAGGTCTAGGTATTGGGCATGACTAATTTCCTGTTCTTCTGTGACAACTCCGCCCATGGCGATGTCATGAGCGATGTCATTCATGAATTATTTCATGAACCACTCCGCCAGCCACTGATCGGGAAGTTCGAGTTTGATGAGACGTTGTCTCCATCACCACTCATGAATGTGATCATAGATATGAGTGGCTTTGGTTTGTTTGGAAGAAATAAAAATTTTGGTTCTCATTTTGTAGCGGATCGGTAACTGGTAGTGGGTGAGTAAAGCCATAGAAAGGGTGTTGAAGTCAGTGAAGAAGCCTCATGGTAGTTCTATATACCACTTCACGTCAGAAACTATGAGGGTTCGCTGAAAAAGGAATAAACGAATAGAGTCATCCATCAAGGAGTTGGATGAGCACCAGAGGTGAAAAGTCATTACATGATTGTTTGGGTCCTCTCATGGTTTACCATCGAATTTAGGGATATTGGATGGTAGTTTGGCCGGTATGGTGGGACATTGAGGAGAATGATGGATTAGATCATTTAAAATTATCGACAGATCCAGGAGGTCCAGGGTGGCTAAGAAGGGTAACTGTCTATTCACATGTGGGTACTGGTGACTTTGGGGAGGGAGTCTCATTGATAGACTAGTGGGACCATAAGCAGTTTTCATATAATGCGAAGATCCGAGCAGATTCAGTTGNCTAGCCTAGCTAATGTTGGTGTAAAAGAGCCCTAGAAAAAATTACTAGTTGAATTTTAAAGTTGTGCAATATTATTAAAGGTTGTTGTTACTCAAAAGGAGACGGAAATGAAACCAATTTTATGTGAGACTCTGACCCAACAATGCGTAAATAAGGATGAATGATACAAATTTTTTGTTCGATGAATCCTATTTACAAGAGGGAGAGAGGCATTTTCTGGAACAATGCGAACTATGATGTATGATCTTCTTTGAAATGTAATATCAAACAATCATGAACAATGCAAATTTCCTATTCATTGTCTTTCAATACTTGAATGCCAATATTTTTCGAATACAAGGGTGCTTAAAAAATAATATGTCTTTAATTTTTTATTAGAAACCAAACAACAGGGATGGAACTAAGAAAAAACAAGCAACCAACGAAAAATAAAAACACAACAAACACCCAAATCATTCTTTCAATGAAGATAAAAATAACAAACTGACAAGAGCAGTCTCTTCAAATGCACATGAGTAAAATTTTTCAAAGTAATAATAAATTGAAAAGGACAATTAATCTCAACTTTTAATCCAATCAAAGGCTCCCAGCCAAACAAGCACTCAAATTTCAAAACCAGAGATTATACCCTTGTTAAGAAAAGGTCAAGAAGTAAAAATTGAGAAAAAATGATCAAGAAGAGATTTTGATTTCCGAAAACTAATCATTCGCAAGATTTGAAGTCAAGAAACATTCAATCACTGGCCAGAGACGTTATTCCTAGACACACAAACAAATCCGGGCATCTAAGAACACAAAAGACTTAATCCAAAATTTTCACAAGTGAGTTCGCAGGATCGCGATGGATTACAGTGCGAGAATTAAGGATTCTCGTAGGCTAGAAATAGGAAGACTGCGAGAAGTTTGCACTGAACTGAACACTAGGGTGAAAACTTTAGTGATTCTCGCAGGCTACAAAAGGGTGCAGTGAGAGAAGGTCTATAATCAAGCAAATTTTGGAAAAAAGAAAAAACTTCTGAGGGAACTTCTGGATCCAGGGAGTCTGTAAGGGTCTCCTCAAGACTCAGAGATTGATTGGGAATGAAAAATGGTAGGTTAAGAGTAAATGACCAAGAAAAAAACACCAAAATGGTTTGTATCCCCAGTGGAGTCACCAATTTTGTTATCGGATAAATCAGTAGGTGCGAACACTAATGGATCTCCCTAGATCCACCTCGATCTAGAACAAAACAGGACAAGACATGACTCTTTCCCTAAGTTGTAGTCATTGAATCTACTAATAAGAAGGAATGAGTGACATAACTTTATATCACTTCCTTAGGTCTTTGTTGTTCCTGCTTCACTCCGGTTCTCTTGTGAAATCAAGTCCAAGACACCACAAACCAACCAAAGTGAAGATAGCAAAGTATATTCAATATGAACCTATGCATATGATCAAGGAGTTATGCAATAAAGTAAGAGAGATTTTATGGGAAAGGGACATGTCGTTGTATTACATTAAATGAAAGTAGAAGATACAACCGGATCACCTAGATGTCGCAAGCTTCCTTTCAGTGAACCTTGGTTCCAACACACACACTTTCTCTACACTTGCATGAAGAATATCCAACACAACTTGAAAGACCAAATAGAGTCTTCAAGCTTCTATCCAAGCAGGGTTCTTCACAAAATTCTTTCACCAATTCTTAATTCAATCTTTCTTAACCTTTTCCATGAGAAACCTTTCAATATATAGGAGATGGAGAGATGGTTACATGGATGAGGATGATCCCACTAAATCTAAGAAGTCAGTAGGATGCCAACCATGCGAATGCCAATTCATTTTCTAGAGGATCTCCTTCTAGAACCTTCGTGACCTCTTCTGCTTTTCAAGCTTAAAAACAAATTTTCACCCTATCTATAGAGCAGACTACGAATAGTTCGCACCTCAAGTGTGGGTTTCCTGTGATAATGGAGGATTTTCACACCCTGTAATATTGGCATCCTCCGAACTCATCTTAAAAATGTGTTTTTGGAAGAAGACAACAATCACTTTTCCCAAGCAAAAAGTCCTTGTGGGATCCTGAGTACATCACTAGTAGAGACATCACTAGAGTGACCAAAATCATGTGTAACATAGGTGGATCTATGAGTGAGCTAATTTCAGTAGAGTAGGAAGTTTTTTGTACCTTTGTTTGTTTTGCAAGACCTATCAGGGAGCTTAGGATATAAGCTCAGCCAGGACTTTGCAAGGACATACGTCGCTAATAAGGTACATATCTTTCTCCTTCTCTTTCATTTATTAGCTTGATTAGATCTAAAAGGATGTCAGTGTCCATGTTAAGCACTTTTCTGTCTTGGCCTTAGGAGTCTAGAGGCCAATAGGGAATCCACTTGTCCATAGGGGGATTCACCTACAACAGAGATGTGGTTGCTGTGTGCATTCGTCTAAGTAAAATGATTACTATGAGGATATAGAGGCCTTTTTCATATTACTTATGAATTCCAAAACCCTATAAATCCAAAAACCTAACCCTAGGAGGTGAAATGCCAAAATTCAAGTGGGCCCCTATGGGTAAGTTGGTACCTCAACTTCCCAAGGTCATAAATTTTGCATATAACCTCCATTTTAGGCGCGTGATAGCCTGTTAGAAAGGTCTTTTAGAGAACTACACATTATTCCATAAAAACCTAACTTTGCCTATAGTTTGACTATGGAGAGATAAAAAAACATTGTTTAGGCCTCAAAAATGGCCCTGGACGTACAACAAGATGTGATGACATGAAAACATACAAAATAAGCTAGTTTGATTAGGTGAGAGGGCACTGGTATCCACCTGGAAGATGTGTAGGGCTTCAAACAACCCCATAAGTGTAGAACCCACAATTATAAATAAGTATAGAAGAATGTGTTGAAATAAAAATGGATAAGAGGAGCCAGTTGGAATAGGTGGGTGGCCACCAATATCCACTTGGATCATTGATCCATTTGTTTGAGAATAATTCTTGAAATACTTCTGTTATAACCCTAATTTGCACCAGACATGCTTACCTGGCATTAGGACATCTCAGATTCATTCTTTGTCAAAACACTATTGAACAACACTTCATAAAAACCCCTTTTATAAAGGCCCATGTGCCCTGCTCCATTACTGCATACGCGTACACGCTAGCTGACCCAAGACAACCCACGTGTACCTACAAAAGCACGAAAAAAGGAAAGTTGTTGACAAAACACATAGCTTTGGGTAAGTTAACTAAACCTTTCGGCCATGCATGGCCGACCATTCGACCAAATACCTAGCTCCTTATAACCTATAAAATAAGGGGTAGGTGTCCCATTTGAAAGGAGGAAAAACATAGTAAAGAAACTCTACCCGAATTCATATTCCCCTTTGCCCAAGATTTTGTAACCATTTTGTGATTTCAACGAAGAAGAGAATAAAGTGTGTTAGTAGTTGGTTCACAGTAAAAGAGGAGCCCAGGACTAGATTCATGGAGCAGTGGTCGGCTTCATCATTGTAAGTTTCTTTAGTGAAGTTAATAATAAAGAAGTACTTTTCCCGTCCCACCATATGAGGTTTTCATTGTTTATTGCATACATGTTGATTACATCTCTAACCCATTAATTCGTAGATCAAATGCATGTGGAGTTATTTGTTGTCTTTTTTGAATGCAGGTCATCCTTGGGAGGAGAGTTGCAATCAAAGAGAGAACAAGCATGAAGAGGGATCGATACCAAACGCTAGAAATAAGGTATGTTCACTTGATCTTCTTAACCATGTATTTGCTTAAGAATACTGAGGATTAGGTCCGGGCTGATGGTAAAAAGTAGGAATCTTTAGGTATTTTCTGCATGCATGATAAAACCTTAAGTGCTACTCCATAGGAGGATTTCCCACTCACAACAGAATTCACAACCATACTGGGGACTCTCTAGGGTTCTTTGGGGATTTTTTATTGGTTATGCTACCTTTTTTGAGTTTCTGCAAGAAGTCTGAGTGTTCAAGGGTTCTGGTTCTCAATAACAGTATTCCCTGCTCTACTTACAAGACTATTTATTTTATGTTTTTGAGAGTCTTAAAAGGCATACACGCCTTATAGTGGTACAACCCGCGTATGCATGCGCCCTACCTTTAGTCAGCCTGCGTATGTACGCCTGCTGATGAAGAGATAACTGCGTGTTTGAGAACCCAAGAAATACTTCTTAGGAAGGGGCGGTCATCCTCTCCCCTACAAAAGTGATCCTTCTCAGGGATCTTCTGGGTCTTTCTAGGTCTCTGATTGAACAATCCATAGTCAGGTAAAAACCTCAGGATTGGCTTTGTTTTGATAAATTTTTCTTTCCTCTTCTTTGTCAAAGTAAGTTTTTGCACCTTTAAGGGGTTTTGGTTTTCAATACCAGTACTCCCTACCTAAGCTTAGCTTCTTGTCCTCCTTTTTTGAGGAAAAACATAGGCACACACAACCTGTGGTGGGCCTGAATGTGTGCATATGCATCTTGTCTTTGGGCAGCCCGCGTGAATACGTTGGCTGTTGAAGTGACAGTCGCATGTCTGTCTAGAAACTTTTGAGGAGGCAATCATCCTCTTCCCTGTCAAGTTTTTACTTCCTAGGTTTTTCTTGTTGTATTCCAGCATAGCTTTCTTGTTGTCATAAGAAGTTTTAGCCTAGGTTGTATTCCACCATAGCTTTCTTTTTTGTTTAAAAGATTTTTTGTGTTTCCTAGAATTTTAAACTTATTTTTAGCTTGAAATTTTAAGAAAAATGAGTTTCATTTTAAAAAACAATTGGGGGGCCATGAATCGTGCATTCATCAGTTTCTTTTATAATATTTTGTTATTTTTTCTTTGATTGGAAGAAAATACAAAGCAAAAAACTTAGTTTGTTAGATCTCTTTCTTTTCTGGTATTTTCTTTGCATTGTTATTTGAAAAAGAAAAAGAAATTAGCATAGCATTATGCTTTCTTGTAATTTTAAAAGCATTTCAAAAAGGAAAAAAAAAGAAATATAATGATTCTTTGCTAGTGTTCATATAAGTTTCATCATTTTTCACAAGAGTCTTAACAACATCAGTTGCACTACCGTACCCTTTTTGAGTAAATCAAGCCAGTAAAAAGAATGTTAATTAAAATTTACTAGACTTTATGTTTGTAGGGTCCATCAACTAGATTAGCCTAGAGCCTTGATTTAGGTTAGAGAGGAAACTCTTCAAGGCTGCAAAACATACATAGAAGTTTGTGCTAGGGAGTGTTAAAATTCTAGTATTGTGGAAGTTATCTGGGACCCCCCTCTAATACAGGGGGTAAACATGAGGTTGTGTGTGGAAAAGTAGTGGAGATAACCCCTCCAAAGCTGGACCAAGTGTAGTGGGGAACACATATAGAGGACTTGTCTTGGGATTTCGTTGATCGCATTTTCCACGAAGCTTTGTGGGTCTCGAATATGTTCAATGTCCTCAGTCATCTTCTAGAACACTTGCTTTTGATACCCTTGATAGGTTTCAGGCTTGATACCCTTCTCATTGCGGTCCACCCGACTGTCGACTATACCCGCCTGGTGATTGTTCACGAGATGGCAACCTAGTTGCCTTTATTTTAGGGACTTACACAGGTGACCGTAGGGGTATACCACAGTACCTAGGACAGACATCAGGCCACACTTTGTAAAGTATACTTTGAGGGTGCTTTCGTTTTCGAGTTGCACTTGCACTGGTAAGTTTCTCTAGTGTTGGTTGGTGTAACTGTTCTTCCAACTAGTTAGTCGTTTGCTTGATTTTTCTTTAGGATCTTTTAGTATGTTCTCTATGCTCCCTAGTTTTCCATAGTGAGTTATTCAGTCATGGATTTGGGTCTCTGACCTATGGTGGTAGACCGCCCACTTCTCTGATCATGAGGAATTTTTTTCTTCTTCTTAGAAACATGGAGCTGCCTCTTTATAGGCGGTTTTTTGATACCATTGGTTTGCCAGAGTCAGTGCGTGAGACTTTTATAGACTTGAACGATACCGCAATGGGAGAACATGTGCATAGGATTTTCATGGCTAATTTTCCCAACCATACCAACCAAGGAACCCCTTCGCGAGGGGATTCTTGTGCTTTTCCCTTCTTCAAAAACGTTGGTGTCCCTTTGATGGCCACTTTGTACATTCCTAGGTTGAATGTGGGACTACCGGTTTGGTTGGGTACCATTCCAAATGTCCCAAATTCTCTTGATGCTTCTCATTTAAGAAACTTAAGTCATGGGCACCCTCTTGATCTTTCTTGATAAAAAAAAGTCTCCTCCTCCTTCTCCCACCTCTGGTGAAAGTACAATTACTAGTAACCGAAAGTCTAAACGAAATAGAAAGAGGAAGAATAGGAGGAAGAAATCACCAACCTTTGCAAGTCATGTTGGAGATAGGTCAACAACCTATGCAAGTCACGTTGAAGACCAAAACCCAACCTCTACAAGTTATGCTGGGGGAAATCACCCACCATCTGCATGTCATGCTGGGGGAAAAATTCCAGTCCCTATTAGTCATAATGGAAATAGGTCTATAGCCTCTGTGAGTCATGTTATCGACCCATCACCAACCTCTACAATTCATGTTGGAGATGTGAAACCATCCATTGCTAGTCATGTTGGGGGAATTGATTCTATTGAGAAACCTATATGGATAGGATGTAAGCCTAAGTTCCCTTGTAAGCTTTGCAAGGGAGATCACCTTAATCATTTATTCCCTGGCATTCGAGAGGTACAAAGATTGTGGTCTCTGTCTGCAAGCTCTTCTGATTCTGAGTCTGTTGAGGTTTCCTCATAGTATATTCAGCCATTGGTTGAGAAAGTGGTCACGCCAATGCAGGCATCGGTTGATCCCACTCCTCTTTTGAGGGGGGAGGTGAATTTAGACCATGTAGTCTCTCATTCTATTCAACCATTGGTTACGAAAGTGGTCATGCTGATGCAATCATCAGCTGATCCCACTTCTCTTTTGCGGGGTTAGGTGCCTTTAGACCTTGTAGTCTCTTAGCCTATTCAACCATTGGTTGAGAAAGTGGTCACGTAGATGCAGTCATTGACTAATCCCACTCCTCTTCTGGGGGGTGAGGTACCTTTAGACCATGTAATCTCACAACCTATTCAACCATTGGTTGCGAAAGTGGTCACACTGATGCAGTCATCAGCTGATCCCACTCCTCTTTTGGGGGGTGAGGTTCCTTTATACCTTGTAGTCTCTCAGCCTATTCAACCATTGGTTGAGAAAGTGGTCACACTGATGCAGTCATCGACTGATCCCACTCCTCTTTTGGGGGGTGAGGTGCCTTTAGACCTTGTAGTCTCTCAACCTATTCAATCATTGGTTGAGAAAGTGATCATGTCAATGCAATCATCGACTGATCCCACTCCTCTTTTGAGGAGTGAGGTGCCTTTAGACCTTGTAGTCTCTCAGCCTATTCAAACATTGGTTGAGAAAGTGATCCTGTCGATGCAGTCATCGGTTGATCCAACTCATATTTTGAGGGGTGAGGTGCCTTTAGACCATGTATTCTCTTAGCCTATGCAGCCATTCATTGAGAAAGTGGTCATGTTGATGCAGTCATCGACTGATCCCACTCCTCTTTTGAGGGGTGAGGTGCCTTTAGAACATGTAGTCTCTCATCCTATGTAGCCATTGGTTGAAGAAGTGGTCATGTCTATGCAGTCATCGGATGAGCCCACACTTATTTTGGGGAGTGACGTGTCTACCGACTATGTTTTTAGCATTTCTGGTTCAATACTTTCAGAACAAGGGGGAATTTCGCTCATTCCGAGCACACCCCCTCCAAGCCCTAAGATGGTTTCCTTTGATTGGAATGACCTTGTTGAGTCTCATATTCCTTTTGTCGCACCTTTTCAAATAAGGGTTGAAGTTAATTCAACAAACATTTATTGATGTATTGTGGATGAGGGAGCCTCTGCAAGTATTTTATCCTCTTCAGTTTGGAAATTCTTGGGATATCTCAAGCTTGTGTCTTATTCACATGAGATGTTGGCTTTTGACAAATGTCCTAGTGAATATTTGGGGGTTCTTCCTTAGTTCCCTATATCTTTAGGTGGGAAGATTGTCCTTGTTGATGTTATAGTGGTGCAAGGCCCGTTACATTTCAATATGCTTCTCGGGCATGATTATGTATATGCTATGAATGATATGGTGTCTATTCTCTTTCGGGTGATGCATTTCCCTCACAATGGAAG
>JZKD02S1005276.1:0-24762 GCA_000966675.3 Picea glauca
AGCTTAGAGTGATTGGGAAACACTAACTGGTATGCCACTAGTCTCGGTCACTTGAGAATATGATAAGGACCATTAAATTTTGGGGCGAGTTTCTAATAGTGTTGGGATTTGGGTGATTTTTTCTTATAAGGTTGGAGATGAAGAAACAACCGGTCTCTAGAAAATTCACGTTTTGAATGACCCTGATCTGGTAGTTGTTTCAGGTGATTTTGAGCCATGAATTTTTTTTCTTTGAGAGTACAAAGAATGACCATGCATACTGTAAGTGTTTGATCCAAATATTGAAATTTGGAGACACTGGGCATGTATCAAATAATATAGGGTGTTATTTATCCATATACTTTTTCAAAGGGAGCCATCCGAGTGGCGATATGGTAGGAGGTTTTGTACCACCATTCAATGAAAGGTAAACATTAAACCAACTGATTTTGTTTATCCTATGAAAAACACCTCAAATAGGTTTCCAAGCACTTTTTTACCAGTTCAATTTGTCCATCGGTCTAAGGATGATATGTTGTGCTGAGATACAATTGGGTCCCTTGGAGTTTGAAAAATTATTACCAAAAAGTGATGGTAAAAGTTGGATCACGATAAAAAACAATAGAATTAGGAATTTCATGGAGTCTGAAGATATTATCCATAAAAATTTGAGCCATGGTATATGTTGTGAATGGGTGTTGAAGAGCATATAAATGAGAGTATTTGGAAAGACAATATACTACTACCATGATGAATGAATTATTTCCTGATTTAGGTAAGCCAACAATGAAATCCATATAAATGTTTGTCCAAATAGTAGGTGGAATCACAAGCAATTGAAGTGTGCCAAGATATTTGACTGTCTCACCCTTACTACATTGAATCACATTAAGACACAAGGGTGTGGATATCCTCTTTCATACCATCCTAGAAAAAATAACTTTTGACCCATTCGTGGGTTTTGGTAAAATAGGAATGCCCAATTGTACGTGAATCATGAAACTTAGAGAGCATGGTGGATTTAAGATTCAACAATTTTCTTAAATACATGTGACCTTTATAATGAATCTCATCATGGTGCCACTAGTACCCTGGAGAAGCTTGAGGATCCTGCTATAGTGTTTGGGTAAGTATGGAAAGTTGGGGATCTTGCAACTATTCTTGTTGAACCTTGTGAATTCAGTCTGGGACAATTAAATAAAGGGAAAAAGGTACCCCTCTACTTCATATTTACTTGAAAGGGAATCAACCACCACATTTTATTTTCCTTTTTTTTAGAGGATCTCATAATCATATCAAAGAAACTTGGTTACCCATTTCATAGGTGATTTTCCCTAATGGCGCTTTGACAATTGTTTGTTGGTGAAAGACAAAGTTCGACCATCTTGAGTACAACCCCAATTCCATTCCTTGAGGCATGAAATTCTAGTACAAAGGTCTTGTTGAAGTCAGGGAGATCCAAAAAATGAGTAGTGCACATAATCTCTTTAAAATCTTGAAAGGAATGGTTAGTTGTTGGAGTCCAACTAAAATAATTATTTTTAAGGAGTGATGTGAGGGGAGATATAATTTTTTCCATAATTCTTAAAAAACATGTGATAATATCCCATCAAACCTATAAAACCACACAAAATTTTAAGATTTTTTGGGAGAAACCAATCCTTCATAGCTTCAATTTTATTTGGATCCACCCTGAAACCATCCTTGTCGACAATATGTCCTAGGTACTCAACTTTAGAATCTTGAAAAACACATTTTGAATTCTTAATATTTTTTTTTTCTTTGATAGTAGCTATAGAACTTGATCCTGATGGGTAATATGGGCTTGCCAAGTTTTGATATAAATAAGAATGTAATCAAAGAAAACCAAGACAAAATGATGGAGGAAAGGATGAAAGTCATGATTGATGAGACATTGAAAAGTGAAGAGAGAATTACAGAGGCCAAATGGCATAACCAAGAACTCATAGTGACCCTAATGAGTTCTAAATGCATTTTTGGGAATGTCTTCTTATTTCATATGAATCTTGTGGTATCCAGAACGAAGATCAAGTTTGGTAAAATACTGAGGAACACTCAATTAATCCAAAAGGTAATAAATGTTAGGAATGGGAAATATTTATTTTATTTTAAGTTTCTTAAGGGGGAAAAAATCAGTACACATGTGCCAAGTACCTTCTTTCTTGAGTACCATGATTTCTGGAGAAGAATAACACTTGGTACTAGGGAGGATGAATCGACTTCTAGCAATTCTTGAACAATCTTATCAATTTCACTATTCTGGGTGAAGGGATGATGATAAGGGAGAACATTAGGGTTTACCAGATGATATTCCATTATAAAAGTAAATTTTTAGCTGGGTTTAGGTTTTGGATTATGATAGAATTGTTTTTGTTTGTTATCTCTTCAATCAATAGAACATCTCTAGGCTTTGTTTCCTAAAACATGAACCTACTCTAAATGGAACATATGGAAGGAAACCAAACCAAAAGGTTATCAAGCATGTGAGAAACCATATCTAGAGCATGAAGATGATCGAAATGATTTAAATTAACAACCTCATATTTCAACGAAGGAGAACAAATTTTGTCTAGAAGTTCCAAATGATGAATCTTGTCCTCCTATAGTGGATAGAGAAGGAACATATGCACTTATTTCTTCTTTGAGGGTGATTGTGTTACATGAATATCTTTCAAGGGTTTTCAATTCTAGTTAATCAATGTGGATGCTTATTTAGAGGGGTGGCATGATATTTTTCAATTCTAGTTAATCATTTTGGACTCTTCTTTAGAGGGGTGGAATGAGATTAAAAATAAGAATGAATGAAAATGTTGGTTTGAAGATTATTTTATTAAGAGACATAAATGAAACTTAAATTACAAACTTAATATTACTCTTATAGGTGGAATGTGTACTTGGGACTTGTGTAAATTCCATTCAATATTTGAATAGAAAAGACGATCTTTTATTTGAAAAAAAAATGAGATCCATTTCCATAATTTGATGTGTGAATTAATATAGATGTAACTAATCAGATACTAGAACTATATAAATACCATGTAACAAAGAGATTAATGATGAAAAATAGATACATAATAACAACACACCATGGACATATTGCACTTGTAAATATTAAAAAAAGACATTTCCATGAAATTTAAATTTAAATGAATCACAATATTTTTAATAGGGAAGATAATGTTCAATTATTAGGGAAAATCTATTTTGATACAACTCCTAGCAAAAAAAAACTAAATTATTAATGAATAAATATCAAGTTAGTGTTAATTATCAATGAATCAAACACTAAATTAAAATGATAAATAATACAATATTCTATAACTTCCACTTAAACATTTGTTAAGTGTTTCTCATGATGAAGGGAAATAGGTCAAATGCTTCACCCCAAACACAAGGGGATACATGGTTTGAGTTAAACTTGAAATGTTTGCATAGTGATATGTCATCTAAAATATTAAAAGGTTTACAAACAAATTTACACCTATGAACTGTAAGGCCTTTTGTGATTCCCAACAACTGCAGATTCTACTTGGGAGGATTAAGAGATGAGTCAGGTAGAGAGAACAAGGAGGATGTGATCAGTTGGGATAATGAAGTATTATAGGTGTGGGTAGGAGCAACTTGGGTGAATTATTTTTATGATTGGACCCAAGGGGGCACGTGTCTCACTTTCCTTGTGATTGAGGATGAGGATTGGGGTTGTTCTTTGATAAGAATGGGATGACTTTGGCATGGGACCAAGGAGTGGAACCATCTACCCCTCGAATCATGTATGCATTAGAGAGGTTATATTACCTCATCAACACACATACGAATATTCACATTAGTCGTTTTAAGGAAATGCATAAGGAAATGGTGCACCAAAGAGGTTGGGGCATGTTGGCATGATGAGAGAACCTAAGGTTGGGGTGCATTGGTCTGAAAGAACATGCCAATTCATGGGTGAACCTATTCTATTAGAGTATTGGTACACGAAGGGGTGCATTACTTTGTCTTGGTTTGTTGCTCCACGAAGGGGTGTGACACCCAAAGGATGCAATGGTTTGCGAAAGAGACATTTGGAGTACATACAAAGAACACAAGACACATGAGCCAGAGGAATCACATCTCATCATCACAAGTCAAGTTGGAGAGTGAGGTCTCTAGCTCAAGAAGAGGTTAGATGAAGTGTGAAGAAGATGAAGGAAAAGTGTTAGGGCTTGGATTAGTCTCTTTTTGTTGTGTTTTAGTTAGGATACATTATAGAGAGGCAAGAATGTTGGGTAGGGTAGTGCATGTAATGGGAAGAAGCCTGCAATAGTTAGGCTCAGGTTGTAAGAGGGAGAATTGGGTGTATGAGAAAGTAGGCAGGTTGGGATGTGACTTAGATAAACACTTGTATGTCTATGTATTGAGTTGGGAGCTCCTCTTTGTAAAACTTTGTAACAACATTTGTATAGTAGAAGAATTATATGATTTTTAGGCATGATTTTTGACACCCAACCATACTTGTCTCTTCTTATGTTGAATGGTTGGATGTTGTTGGATGAGTAATTGGTTAAGTATGAGAATTGTATAATTGTTTAACTAAAAAACACAAGTGTAGTTGGAACAATTGGCTCAGTGTAGAGTATGAGTGTGTCTTGAGTGAGGCATAGTACAAATAAAGTAATTTCAGTTTAGTCGAGCTTCAAAAATGAAATGTCGTGGTGTGACAAGACCATATGTGTTAGGAGACTTGTGTGCTTCAAGTCAAGTTGGATCCTCAGGTAGACATTGGGCACATGATAGATGGTATCAGAGAAAAAATTAAAGACAACTTTGTGATATCTTTACCACTCACAACTTCATGATAGATGGTTCAGGGATTGAAGAAAAATCTACTACTATCCTCTTAATAATGGATAGGGAACAAGTGTGAATACATTTTTGTACCATACTTGGTGAAGGTTCGGGAAGGTGGAATAACCTTTCACATAGATAGTTTGGATGCAGACTTGGTTGGTTTATTATTTTTGATATATGTAAGTGGAAGACCTATGTTAATCCTTATACATAGCCTAATTTTATGTATAGAACCCATTAGTAATCCATAGATATTTAATTTTTACATTTCTAGTATTACATGTGTAGGTTAGATAGAACCCTTCATTTCACCCTTTCATCAAAACTATACCCCTTTGTCTCCTATATATATCAAGGAGATATCTTCTTAGGATAATCTTATTTAATAACATATTGTACTATGAAGTGGAAATATTGTAAAAGGAGGCTTCCCCATTGAAGTGGATTGTAATTTTAGATTTTTTATCATTTTTAAGGTGTTGGAGTGATAACATTTGGTATTATAGCTCATTGATCCTAGGGTTTTTCTTCTCCAATAATGTCATCTTATAATTTTCTATATAATTCTTTTTTTGCAATGATTTACGCAACTTATAGGTTATTCATATAACATATAAAGGTATATGTGGTACAAATTTCATCTTTTGAGTCATCATAATTTTCTAGATACACCCTGTGGAAGATAGGGTATCTGACTCGTCCTATTAACTAGTATCAAATATATTTTATGGGTAAAATCATTATATATTATTCAGTGAGGATCCAAATTCAGTCATACCAATTGCATTTGAAATAGAATTGAATGTAGTAATTTGGGTACAATTTTTATAATCAGATAGCAAATATTGTGCACATGGTACGTTTTACAAGTTTGTTCTCCTAGAAAGGAAAAAACTCAACAAGGTGTGGGGAAGTTACCCTAAATTCCACTTGGCACACCAAATTTTAATCAAAACCATGGCATTGAATAGAACACATATCATACTACTACATGAAAAAAGTTTATACAGAGAAGGCTTGAAATTTAATAATTATGTCGTAAGGAAGTTCAACGAGGAGGACTAACTCCAAATCAAGGGTTGAAATGTATGTAACTTATAATTGAAATAACTTTTTAATGGAAGGTATGTTTCTATTGATTCAAAATTTGTGATAAATATATAATAGAGGATTATTATTATTATTCCACATGGCTCCAAATAATATGGCAACACCATTTAAATCTCGAGAAGTCTCATTTATGACTAAAGAAGAAAATGAGGAAATGCATAACAAGTTGTCCAAATTTGAACAAGATGAATGAAAACAAAGAAGAAACTCAAAGGTCCATTTCAATGAACTGTCAATATATAGATGAGAGACTTCATAAAGGAGATATCAAAATGTAAGGAAATTATTAAAATACAGGTAGGATTCATGTTGAACAAACTTCCAATAATAATCCATTTTCAACCAGTGGATCTAACTCTAACAATGGTGTTAATTATGGTGGGGGTCCTAAATTCAACTTTCCCAACATTGAGATAATGAATTTTGATGGAACATAGGTATTTACTAGGGTGAACCAAATGGAGCAATATTTTGAATTACACAATATCATGGATGATAAGAAAAGGATTCACACAACAAATTTGAACTTTGAGACAAAACCATATCAATTATATTAATGGATAGTGAAAAGGAAACCACCTCTTTATCATTATACATGAAGTTTATTTACATGAGAATTAGAAGCACAATATGTCAAAGTGTGGGAACATGACTACTTCAGTAAATTGACAAGAATCAAACACTTAGGTGATATTGAAGATTATAATTCATAATTTTAGGTATTGGAAACAAGGGTGGATGAAATGAGTGATAAAAAATTCTTGGAATCTTAGATGGGTGGATTAAAAGAAGATAACAAACATGAGATTTTATTAATACATCCTACAAATATTATGGAAATCATGAAAAATGATCTTCATGTTCAAGCCAAAAATAAGGCTACACACAAATCTACCATTGGAGGATACACACCAAGAAAAGATCATTTTGGGGGTCATAACACAAGAACACCTCAACCAAAAAGGTTGAAACCTCAACAAATGGAAGAAATAAGAGAAAAATTACTATGTTTCAATTACGAAAACAAGTGCATTAAGGGGCATAATTGTAGTTAACATACATTATTCTACATAGATTGTGAGGAGGAAGAAGATAGTGTTCCTCAACCAAAAAGGTCGACACCCCAACAAATGGATGAAAGAACAACACAATGATTTTGATTCAATTGTGATAGTAAGTACAATAAGGGGCATAAATGAAGTGAGAATAAATTATTCTACATAGACTGTGAAGTGGAAGAATATCGGGAATTGGAAATGGCACAAGATCCAGATCTGGAAGAGACTACTTAAAAAATATATCATCATGCATTGGTTGGCATCAATACTCCACAAACCCTAAATATACAAGGATACATAAAAAATAAAAAAGGTAACAATATTGATTGATTTTGGTAGTACCCATAATTTCATGAATTAGAAATTAGCAAAAGATCTCAATTGCTATGTATATCCCACACCAGAGTTTCAAGTAATGATTGCATATAGAGGTACCATAGAATATTCATAGAAAATTCCATAGTATTAAGATCAACATGTGGGAGTATTTTCTATATATCCACATGATTTCCATCCAAATGGGGGTTGTCAATGTCATATTACAGGTGCAATGGTTAGAATAATTAGAAATAGTGGCCTTAATTTCTTAGCATCTTTTCACAAAAAATTCTTAATATGGAAAAGAAATTGAGCCTAGAGGCATCTAACGGAAAACCTATACAGTGATAAGTTCTAATAGCATGAAAAAATTAATCAAAAGTAAAAACCAAGGTGTAATTGCACAATTGTTCTCACTTGATGTTCAAACATATATATCTCATGCTCCATCAAATCTCCAAATAGTTATCAAGAATCATTCCAAGTTATTTTGGTAAATTCCTAAGGGTCTTCCACCTATTTTATATCATGAACATGTTATTCATTTGCAACTAGGAAGTGTACCACCTAACATTATGCCTTACATGTATCCATATGAAAATAAGAGTGAGATTGAGTCCATGTTCTATGAAATGTTAGAGGATGGCCTCATTCAACCTAGCCAAAGTTATTTCTCTTCACCAGTGGTGTCAGTTACAAAAAGGGATGGTTCATGGTGTATGTGTCCACATTATAAACAAATTGAGAAAATTACCATCAAAGATAAGTTCCTTATCCTTGTCATTGATGAATTATTAGATGAATTGCATGGAGTAAAATTCTTTACTAAGTTGGATTTTCATTCGGGATATCATCCAATCAAAGTGAGACAAGAAAACATTCTTAAAATAGATTTTAGAACACATGATGGTCATTATGAATTTTTGGTTATGACATTTGAACATACTAATTCACTTTCAACATTTCAAATCTTGATGAATTATATTTTCAATCCCTTCATTATAAAAAAAATTAGTATTTTTTATGACATAATAATCTACACCAAATATTGGGAAGAGCATGTACAATATGTTGATAGGGTATTGCAACTATTGGAAGAACAACAACTTTATGAAAATCCTTCCAAGTTTGCCTTTGGAATTCAAGAAGTTGAATATTTGGGTCATATTGTATCTCATGAAAGTGTAAAAGTTGACCCTAACAGAATTAAAGCTATGAGGGAATGGCTAATTCCCAAAAACTTGAAGAAACTTAGAGGATTACTAGTATTGACAAGCTATTACTAAAAGTTTGTCAAGAACTATGGTCATATAACAATACCTCCAAAAACATTATTAAATAAGGAATAATTTTATTGGACCAAAAAAACAACCAAATATTTTGAAAAATTGAAGGAGGCTATGTGTACAACTCTCTTCTTGGCCAGACCTAAATTTACAAAAACATCGATTGTGGAATGTGATGCCTCAAGCCATGGAATTGACGCAGTTTAATGCAATAAGGAAGTACCCTTGCATTTGAAAGAAGCCAAATTAAAGGAAATAAATTAGTAAAAAACATTTATGAGAAATAAATGGTGGCCACACTACATGCAGCTGATAAATGGTTCTGTTACCTAATATGAAGACACTTCAAAGTAAAAACAAATAATGATAGTTTGAAGTACTTATTTGAGAAAGAATTATCTTCAGAAGAGAAACAAATATGTCTAACAAATATGTTGGGTTACGACTTCAAAATTATCTACAAAAAAGGAAAACGTAATTTGGTAGAAGATTCACTTTCAAGGAAAGAAGAAGAAAGAAAAGGTTCATTATGTGCTATTTCTATTACACAACCTAATTGGGTGAAAGAATCGAGGAATTCAAGTATGCAAGATCATTCAACAATGACATGAGGACTTCAGTTTAGTAGATAATTTTGTATGGAAGAATGATCTTCTATGGTATCATGGTTTCCTATATTTATGTAAGAATTTCCAACTCAAAAAGAAGGTCCTTCTAGAATTGCAAACTTCTCCTACAGGTGGACATTTAGGATTCTTGAAGATATACCATGGGATCAAGAAGGATTTTTTCTAGGAAGGTCTTAAAAATGATGTTTAAAAGTTTGCTTCTGAATGTTTGGTTTTTCAACAGAATAAGGGAGAGACATTCAAGACTTCATGTATTCTACAACCATTATCTATACCAAGTCAACTATGGGAAGAAGTTACAATGGATTTCATTATAGGTTTACCCAAATATCAAGGAAAGGCTTTCATTGTTGTATCTAGTAATGAATCAAATATCAAAATATCCCCACGTTTTCTCTCTTTATCATCATTTTAAAGCAAGTACAATAGTTTCAACATTCATGGAAATAATTCAAAACGGATCACGGGAAATTTTTGGACTGAATTATTTTCTTGTTTGGGTACTCAATTGGATAACAAATCATCTTATCACCGTCAACCCTATGGGAAAATTGAGATTGTGAATAAATTTATTGAAGGATACCTTTGTTTCTTTGCATCCAATAAATAGACACAATGGGTCAAGTGGTTTCCCTTTCCAGAATGGTGGTACACCACATCCTTCCATACTTCATAAAAAATGTCCACATTTTTGGCACTTTATGGATACCATCATACATCCATCACATTACCCTTGAAAGGCAATAAAAAGTTTCATGAAGTGGAGTACCACATAGGGAACCAACAAGAGGTCAACAAAATATTCCAACATAACTCGGTTATGGAACAAAATAGGATGAAATAAAAAGCGGATTAACATCACAATGAAAGAAAATTTGGAGTGGGGGATTGGGTATTTATAAGGATAAAATGATACAAACAAATGTCCCTAAAGAAACAAAAAAATGGAAATAAATTAACAACCAAAAATTATGGCCCATATAAGGTTTTGCAGAGGATTGGAAGTATGGCTTAGAAATTGGAGTTGCCTCCATCTTCATGTGGACATCCAGTCTTCCATGTTTCTTTATTAAATAAGGTGATTGACAACAAGATCCTAGTCCAAAATGTTTTACAAGAGATCAATGCAGAAGGGAAAATCATACTAGATCCAGAAAAATCCTTGAAACAAGAACTAAGCGATTGAGAAATCGAGCAATTACAAAGTATTTCACCCAATGGAAGAACCCACTAGTGCAGGATGTGACATGGGAATATTAGTTCTTCATGCAGAAACACGTGTGGTTATTCAAGTGTTGAGAAAAAAACATGTTTTAAGGGGAGGGGCATCTTAATCCCTAGACAAATCCTCATTTTATGTATAAAACCCGTTAATAAGCCCTAGATATTGAATTATTACATTTTTAGTATTAGTATTATAGGTGTAGGTTGGCTAGAACTCTTCATTGCACCTTTTCATAATAATTGTACCCCATTTTATATTATATATATCAAGGAAATATATTATTAGGATCATCTTGTTTAATCTCCTATTGTATTCTAAAGTAGGCATATTGTAAAATGAGGTTTCCCCCTTGAAGTGGACTAATTATTGATTTTTTTTTATCAATTTTAAGGTGTTGGATTATAACAATCTATGCGCACATAATGAAAAGACTAGGTGAAAAGTTCGTGGTGTGAACTAAGCACTTATGCAAGGAGGATAATCGTACGACTTGTCATAGGATTTGTTGCAGTTCTGATCATAGATCTCATCATAGAGTTAGGATTGAATGAACTTGCGGTTGTTGGCTCAACTAACTTGAGAAGTAGGGTGCTCCACAAGATAGGAAGAATGAATCTAAAAATGACAATAAAGTTGGGTGAATAGTTGTGAAGTGGTTTTTTTATTTGTAGTGTCCACAAACTTGAGAGATAGAGCTGGGGAAGTAGCACAAAGTTGTATTGGAGGAATAACCATCTAAGGTGCATTGTTAGAACGAGTTGTTAACATTTGACTGCATTGGTGTCTTTCTGTAGTAAATATTTGGGGAGTTAAGTGAAGATTTGAATTGTAAGATAAGTTTGTATGCATGTAGCAAATTTGTGCGATGTGATCCAAAACCAAGAGATGGAAGTCATGCATGAATTACAGGACATGATGGAAATTGTGAAGTGAAGTTTGACACAGTGTTGGGAAGGATCGAAGAGGATGCTTGATATTACATGACAAAAATCCTATGCTAATGGAATATGGTAGAATAGAATGAATGTTGTGAATCAAAACATGGAACGACTGCGAGAAGGATTGAAGAATATGTACGCGATCAAGAAAAATCGAAATTATGCAACGATGAAATGAAGGTCTTTATTGAAGGAATGGAATCTAGGGAGATTCCAAGGTTGGAGTCACTCTGTAAGGAGGATTCTTAAGATAGAGGATACATTGAAATACATAAGAAGCTTATTGATAGTAGAGGAAGACTTTTTTAGTGTTTTATTTGCAATGGAAACCCCTTCACAATAGACTGTCTAACCAAGACTAAGTTGGAACAGTTGGAATAAGACCGAGTGCAATAGGTAGATGAGAAGCTTTCCACCAGGATGAAATTATTCCAAATTCCCACACCTTCAAAGGAGATGTTGGCAGGGATGGAAATTTTGGTAGCATGTCTAGATGAGTTCAAGGATAGAGGCCTCATAATTTTTTTCTAAAGTGAAGGAGAAGGAATTTTATTTGTGGATGTGAAGATCAGTGGGTTGAAGGTGGTTACCTTGGTGAAAATGGGTGAAAATAACAACTTTGTGAGTGATTATATTGTGAAGTCCTTCCATTGTAAGTATGAGAGCAACATGACCATATTCAAGGAGGTCAAATCAAGAGAGAAAGTGAAAATTGTGGTGGTTCATTATGTATGTTTTATATTTCAAATTTGGTTGGTCAATTGGGACTTAATGATTTCTACCTTGAATGATCATGCATTAGTCTTGAGGTAAGAATTTCTCATATTTTTCGAGGCAGGTCCACTCATGCATGCAAGATGCATGGTGTTCTTGGATGACTATTCCCATGATGACAAAGAGGAAACTTTGACAAATACCCAAGATATCTCTGATCAAGTTGATTAAGGGAGTCATTGAAAGTGTGGGTAGACCTTGTGATGTGTAGAAAAAAAGAGGGGTTATTTTGGCCATAGTCAACTTGGGAGGATCGACCAAGAAAAAATGAAGGTTGAAAATAGTGGAGATATCAATCAATTCTATCTCAAAGAAGATAGATTGTTTTTGGAACATTCACTGTCGAAAGAAAGACTGTGAGGATGAGTTGAGGTCACCCATCGTAACATTTTCCAAAGACATCACAAAGGAGATGCAACCTGAGTTGCCATGCTTCCAACATAATTGTGAAGGGGTTGAGATAGATTAGTTGGAAGAAGAAATTTTGGAAAAAATCTAATTGTTTATGTTAGCGATATTTCTTGTCTTGGGGTTAGGCATACCCAGGTCTTCAGTTTGCATGGGAAGCACCTGAGCATAACATGAGAGAATCCCATTTTTTGGCAGCAAGTCAAGCGAGCGGGCGAAGCTTTTCCATCAGCGGCCGAGATCCATCCATAGAAGCAGATTGACGACCATCGGGTTTTCGGGGCTAACCAGTTGCTCGGGGTTTAGCAAGGGGAAACACCATGGTTCAAAGTGAATCCAGACCATTCGATCTCATTGGGGAAAGTGGCAAGCCTATCAGCATATCAAAGATCGAGGTTTCGAGGAGCAGACACCCCTCGTTTCATACATTTCAAAACCCCGAACCCCGAATTTCCGATAGTTCTCAGGATCAGACCCATGGTTCTGGCGCCTGGTCGTAAGAGAACAAGCCTGGAGGAGGGGTGCTTATGTTGTCATTTGGCCACTCGAGCCCCGAAGCATTGAGCTAAATATCAGAAGGAAGGCATTGTGATGCTCCAGATGCCGACTCAACGTGAGCTAAATTCCAGTACCTGTTGGAGATTAATGAAGAAAAGAGAGGGTGGTTCAAACCTCACCTCACTCATTTGTTGTAGAGTATGGAGGTCCCAGCCAAAAGTCTGCTCTAGAGGGTCCCCTGTACCATTTTTCCTCAGGGAAGCCATGCCTAGTCTTCAACTCACCAAAAAAAAACCTGTACATGCCAAGTCAACATTCAAAGGGTTCAGCTACCTCTGGCGCGGGCCATGCCGAATTAAGGTAGCATATGACAAATCAATGTAGGCCATATTTGATTGAGGTGACGCCATCCATTGAAATTTTTGAGATGCCTCTGTTGGGCAAAAGGAAGGGAAGAGTATATGTAGGCGTTTTTGCCATTTTGTAATGATCGATGGTAGAGCATGGCTCCCTACTGTAAAGTTTTAACAGATATTCTAGTTTGTTGGTTATGCATCTGTATATGAGATATCTTGTTTTATGATAGAAATTTTTTCTTACTCCATCTAATTTTCGTCTCATGCTAAGAGAGTTCGTGATTGACTGATTCGCGCAAATTATTGCAGTTATGTTATGATAAAGGATTTATTGTTGCATTACTGCATTCTCTGGCTTTTGCGTTTGAATGCAAGATGATATTTCATTTGGACGTCTTCTTCCACAGCCTATTAGCAACCTGATGTTAATAACGGACCTCTGCTTTCCTTTTATATAAGTCTTCCACCTGTTCACCCTTTACTACTGCTCACTGTCTGAATTTTATATAAGACCTCACTCACCTATGCATGCCTTGCCTAGTTTTGGAGTTGGAATGATATTGTTTTGAGTTGGATCCATTCAATCATCCCATCTATAAACCATTGTGACATAAAACTGATGGGCGCCAGGCTCTGCTCTTGCTGGTAATCCAGGAGTGACTTCCGTCGCCAACATTTCTAGCGCCGTTGCCGGGGACTAAGTTGAAAATTTTCCCTGGGATTGAACGACATCGAGCCTCTGATTCCGAAGGTGCATCAGGTATCAGAGCCTTTTAAAGATTGTTGTTGTGCACCTGGCGACTCCATTGTGATGAATCCACTGTGAAGAACCTACCGTGTTAATTGTGGCTTTCAGAGGAAGACACACGCGGTCCAATCCTCAGTTGCCTCTAGCTACACCTGAAGTTGATCAGGAGGTAGTTTGAGGGAAAGGAAGGGCCTCTAAAGGAAAAGCTACTGCCGAACCAGGTAATCCACCATTGCCTTTTGTAGTAAATCCATTTTCTCCACCTCAGTTTCCTGGTAGACCACCTTCTGAAGTTTCTCGTTTCCTAAATTTTGGGAGTGTTCCTGTTGAGGTTTCCTCTCTTGGTCTGGGACTGGAGGGAGAAATCCTTGTCACTCACGTATCCCCTAAAGTTGTACCTTGGCATAGACCCAAAAACATGAAAGATTTCCCTACTCCTAGATTTTTCGCTTCTACACAAAGAGAAACATCTTCTGGCTTAAGCTCGTTATCCTTTACGCTAAATCCCCTGTTGTTTCCCACTCCCATTAAGAACTCATCCCTAGTATCCACATTATGAGTTCCTTCTCCTTCGAGTTCCCCTTTACATAATATCCATATGGCTGGAGAAAATCCACCTATGACCACAATGGAGGCCATGATAGCTGCTAGGTATGCTCCTCTTGTCTTACCACAGCTTCTCAATGCCCTCCCACCAGACGGATACCTAAAGAAGTTGCCCATGAAAAGTGTGGTCATGGATATTGTGGTAGCCGACGTTTCCCCCAAATTTGGTATGCTATTGTATAGATCATGGATTAAAAAGATTTCAGGGACACTAGAGATGGATCTCACATATGCCACCATTCCGGTCTTCGGAGGGGAACAAAGGAGGTTATACAGAGAATCCCAACTAGCCTATATTGTCAGTGATGAAGCAGACCCCACCAATCACCCCATATTTGCACTGGACACTGACTTGGGGTCTAGTTTGTTGCATCTTACCGATGCCCCTGAAAGCTATTTACTAATCAGAAAACATCCCAGCCCTGATCATCCAATTTCCCCTCAAAGCCCCTCTGTGTGGAAGATGTTTTTTGACGGAGCTTCTTCTAACGAAGGCGTTGGCCTTGGAATGGTTTTCATATCACCTTGTCAAGAAGCCGTGTCCCTGTCATACAAGCTGGAATTCGAAGCCACCAACAACGTGCCAGAGTATGAAGCTCTTGTTCTGGGTATGAGGGCCACAAAGGAAATGGAAATTAAAGAGATAGCAATATTCAGAGATGCTGAGTTGATTATTCAGCAGGTAAGGAATTCTTATCGTGCCAATAATCCCCGGCTAAGAAATTATCGGAATGAAGTATGGGACCTTATTGATAATTTCTTCTTGGCTTTTAACATTTCTTTCATTCCAAGGGGAGAAAATACTTTGGCCAATTCTTTAGCTGTCTCAGCTAGTTTTCTCAAATTTCCTCTGCCACCTATGGTAAAAAATGATGTTGATATAAGATATAGACCCTCAGTGCTGGACAATGTCAAGCATTGGAAGGTGTTCGAGGATGATTCAGAACTCAAAAGGTTTCTCAAATCAGTTGATGAATTTTCTGTGGTACACATTGATCAATATCTCGATCCAGAAGGTGACCCTCACCCTGAGGTGTTTTTAAACAAAATTGTTAATCATCATATTATCCAACTGCCTAGCAATCACATCCCGAGAGGACTAGTCCCTTTAGAGAGACTGTTCGATGGGAACGATGTGGAAGTAAATGGAAAGGTCTTGAATGAATATGTTGATACAGCCAAATGCAACATTAGCATGCAGGAAGAGGCCAAGTTTGTCAGATTATCAAGCAGCCTGACCAGTGAACAGAGGGCCGAGTACACAAAGTTGCTGAGAGAGTTTTCCGACGTGTTCGCTTGGACCTACAAAGACCTCAAGACATATGACACATATTTCATTGAACACAAAATCCCGTTGAAGGAAGAAGCTAAGCCATTCAGGCAGAAGCTGAGACAAATAAATCCCATGTTGCTACCGGTCATGGAAAAGGAATTCAAGAAGCTATTAGATGCACAAATCATCGTCCCCTTGAGATATTCCGAATGGATGGCCAATTTGGTTCCGGTAAGGAAGAAAAGTGGAGAAATCAGGCTTTGTGTCGATTTCAGGAATATGAATAGAAGCTCGAAGAAGGACAATTACCCCCTACCTAAGATTGAACACATATTGCAAAGGGTAACTGGTGCATCCAGGATATCTATGATCAACGGGTTTTCCGGCTATAATCAGATATTGATCATGCCTGAGGAAAGAGAAAAAATGGCCTTCACCACTCCTTGGGGCATGTTCATGTATGCCAAAATGCCATTTGGGTTGATGAATGCAGGAGCAACATTTTAGCGAGCCATGGATATAGCCTTCATTGGAGAAAAAGACCAGTTTGTAGTGATGTATCTAGATGACATCATGGTCTTCTCCAGGTCTGATAAAGAGCACCGCTGTCACTTAAGGAAAGTTTTCTCAAAGTGCCGAAGATTTGGTCTTTCCCTAAATCCCAAGAAGTCCCTGTTCTCTATGATGGAGGGAAAGCTGCTAGGCCATATAGTATCGGCAGAAGGAGAAAGAATTGATCCCAGCAAAGTGGAGGCAATTCAAACCCTGTCACTTCCCAAATCTAAAAAATAGGTCCATGCATTTCTAGGAAAGATTAACTTCCTGAGGAGATTCATCTCAAATTTTGTTGAACTGGTAAAACACATCACAACAATGCTCAGAAAGGGAAACGAAGTGACATGGACCGCTGAGCCCCGGGCATCTTTTGACCGAATAAAAAAGGCATTGACTAAGGCGCCTATGCTAATCAGTCCCGATTATTCCAAGGATTTCCTAATTTTTTCTTTTGCTTCTTGTGATACAGTGGCGGTGGTCTTACTGCAGAAAAATGAGGAAGGGCGTGATCAACCCATCGCCTTCTTCAGAAGGGCATTAAGAGACGCAAAGAGAAGGTATGAAATCATGGAGAAACAAGCCTATGCCTTAGTGAAAGCTCTTAAAGATTTCAAAGTCTATGTCTTGCATTCAAAAGTAACAACATACGTTCCTTCGTCTTCCGTGAAGGACATCCTTTTGCAGCCCGACGTAGATGGGAAAAGAGGCTGATGGATCGCTAAAATTCTGGAATTCAACTTAGAGATAAATCCCACCAAATTGGTTAAGGGGCAAGGTTTATCCAAGCTACTGGCTAAATCCAACTACGAAGCCTTGGGAGTTAGTTTCATCAATACTCGCCCAGGATCTCAGCAAGATGAATCACCCAACCAATTCTCTCAAGATGGCTTATCACTGGAAGAATGTACCTGGTATCATGATGTTTTGTACAGGAGTTGAAGCCCCCCGATGGAATGGGAAAAAGAAAAGAAAGGACTCTAAAGCTCAAGGCGGTCAGGTATTGCCTCATTGACCAAAACTTGTACTGGAAATACCCTCTAGGGGTATTTCTGAGATGCCTGGACCCGTAGGAGGCCCAAAAGGTTACGTTTGATTTTCATAGTGGCCTTTGCGGAGGTCAGAATTTATGGAAGAACAAATCTCACAAGATACTCCGAGCTAGGTATTACTGGCCCACTTTATTCCCCGATGTTTGCAGGGAGATCAGAGCTTACATCAAATGCCAAAAGTTCTCAGGAAAACAACAACTCAAATCGTTTCCATTAAAACCCATAGTAGCTTCGACACCTTTTCAGCAGTGGGGGTTGGACTTCATCAGAGAAATCCATCCTCCCTCAAGTGGTCATCACAGATGGATCCTGACTGCAACAGATTATTTCACTAAATGGATAGAATTTGTCCCCACCAAAAGTGCATCACACAAAGTAATTATCAGCTTCCTGGAGGATATTATAGCCAGATTTGGCTGTCCCAGTAGGATCGTCATCGATAACACTGCTTCTTTCAAATATGAACCTCTAATTAAGTTCTGTGGGCAGTTCCAGATCTCACTAATTCACTCCACCCCCTACTATCCCTAGGGAAATGGTTTAGAGGAATCCTCCAACAAAAGCCTGATAAAGATCATCAAAAGATTGTTAGAAGATAACAAAAGAGCCTGGGATTCAAATTTGAAATTTTCTCTATGGGCCGATTGTGTCACAACGAAGAAGTCTTTGGGCACTTCACCATTTCAACTAGTCTACAGAGTAAAGGCGGTTTTCCCTACTCATCTCGCCTTACCTGTGGCGAAGTTCTTTCAAGACTACAAGGGAGAACCAGATCATGTGATCAGAAGAATTCATCAGATAGTGGAAGTGTAGCAGATCAGAGAACAAGTGAGGGATGCAGCTTATAGTCATCAGTAGAAGATCAAGCAGGCTTTTGACAGGAAGGTCAGGAAAAAGGAGTTCTATATCAGGAATTTGGTATTTAAGGGGGATGCACCCAGACAGGATAAAGGCAAGCACAACTAGTTCGACGCCCTCTGGATCGACCCCTTCAAAATCTCTGAGATTTTCTCCAACAACACATACGGGTTGCAATATCTAGAGGGTGAAGAGGTTTTCAACAGCGCAGTGAATGGGCATTTTCTAAAAAAATGTTTTATTTGAGCCTTAGACGACTCCTCTGTTTGTAAATATTGTCCTTTTTACCTTTGTGCATTTTATTTTTACATTTTTTCGGTTTAATAAGTGACTCCATATCCCAATAGCAAGGCACTGAAGTTGTGGAAGGAGTTCTTAGAGCATCGCATGGACAACTCTATCCCCCATGGAGCCTAATGTTAGTGATATTTATTGTCTTGGGGTTAGGTGTAACCAGGTCTGCAGTTTGCATGGGAAGCACCCGAGCGTAACATGAGACACTCATGTTATTTGGCAGCAAGTCAAGTGAGCGGGTGAAGTTTTTCCATCGGCGACCGAGATCCATCCATAGAAGTGGATCAACAACCATCGGGTTTTTGGGGCTGACTAGTTGCCCGAGGTTTAGCAAGGGGAAGTGCCATGGGTCAAAGAGAATCTAGACTATCTGATCTCATTGGGACAAGTGGCAAGCCCTTCGGCATATCATAGATTAGGGTTTCGAGGAGCAGGCACCCCTCGTTTCATGCATTTCGAAACCCCAAACCTCAAATTTCTGATAGCACCCAGGATCAGGCCCATGGTTCTAGTGCCTGGTCGTAAGATAAAAAGCCCGGAGGAGGGGTTCTTATGTTGTCATTTGGCCACTCAGGCCCCAAGGCGTTGATCTAAATCTCAGAAGGAAGGCATTGTGATGCTCCAGATGCCGATTCGATGTGAGATAAATTCCAGTACCTGTTGGATATTAATGAAGAAAAGAGAGGGTGGTTCAAACCTCACCTCACTCATTTATTGCAGAGTATGGAGGTCCCGACCGAAATTTTTCCCGGGAGGGTCCCTTGTACCATTTTTCCTCAGGGAAGCCACGCCTAGTCTTCAACTCGCCAAAAAAAAAACTTGCACATGCCAAGTCAACATTCAAAGGGTTCAGCTACCTCTGGCATGGGCCATGCCGAATTAAGGTAGCGTATGATAGAGAAATGCAGGCCATATTTGATTGTGGCGATGCCATCCATTGAAAGTTTTGAGATGCCTCTATTGGGCGAAAGGAAGGGAAGAGTATATGTAGGCGTTTCTACGATTTTGTAATGATCGATGGTAGAGCAGGGCTCCCTACTGTAAAGTTTTAACAGATATTCTAGTTTGCTGGTTATGCATCTGTATATGAGATATCTTGTTTTATGACAAGCTTTTTTTCTTACTCCATCTAATTTTAGTCTCATGCTAAGAGAGTTCGTGATTGACTGATTCGCGCGAATTATTGCAGTTATGTTATGATAAAAGATTTATTGTTGCATTACTGCATTCTCTGGATTTTGCGTTTGACTGTAAGATGATATCATTTTTGGACGTCTTCTTCCACAGCTTGTCAGCAACCCGATGTTAATAATAGACCTCTGCTTTCCTCTTATATAAGTCTTCTTCCTGCTGACCCTTTACTACTGCTCACTGTCTGAAGTTTACATAAGACCTCACTCACCTATGCATGCTTGGCCTAGTTTTGGAGTTGGAATGATATTGTTTTTAGTTGGCTCCATTCGGTCATCCCATCAATAAATCATCGTGACATAAAACTGATGGGCGTCGGGCTCTACTCTTGCTAGCAATCCAAGAGTGACTTCTGTCGCCAACAATTTAGATAGAGTAGTGTGTGGAGGCACTCACAGAGCTAGTCTTGGAGTAATATGTAGAAGAAGTGCGGAAGGAAGAGTGACACCTTGTAGCCATTGGGAAATTTTGTAGGAAATCTGTGGAGATATGTGAATTTGAACTAAGTGAATAATGAAATTAAATATCACTAGCGCGGTTTCATTTAGAGGGTTTCATTATTTAAGGCGACTAAGGTTTGAAAATTGTAGATGTTGGGAGGAGACACCCAAAAAAATACATCCATGTTAAAGGTTGTTGTGGCCCAGGCTGAGCACAATCCATTGGTGATTTTGGCCGCTTAGATTCCTTAGGGTTGTAGTTTCTTAGAACATAGGCTAGTCCTATACCTAAAGGACATGCTAGAAAATAAAAAAAAACTATGTGTAGAAGGACTACAGGATTTAGGATGCAGACTGAAGGAAGTCAAGATGGTTTTGAGGTACCTATGAACACAGAATAAGTATGATACTATGTATACCAATAGCCTAGGTGGAGGATATCAGGTACATTTTATTCAACCTGAAGACAAAGAGTTGACATACTTCTAGGAGGAAGACAATGTGTCCTTGGGTGCCCTGGGAAGAGGTCTTGCTGTAGACTTGGAGATATGCAGTATTGAGAGGAAGGTATTGTGGTGTTCTCACTTTGGAGGGAGGCAACATGAATTTTTCACAGTGAAGAAAATAGTTGGTGTGTTGGATTGCGAAGAGGTAGCTTGATAGAAAATCACAGTAGCGAGTCACGAAGAGTTCAAAAATTAGGAAATTTTTTGAAGTAAAGTTGGGAGCAGTCAGTTGGAGTAGGAATCAATACAAATAGAAGAATCATACAACATATGAGTAGCAAGATCGTGAACATATAGTGGAGCATTGTTCGGTAAGGTTCATCCCTAGAGTTAGGTGAAGCGATAACATTCACTCAATTACTAGATCATGCAGAGTCGTGTGTAGTGTAGTTGGATTGATTTGTGGAAACTTGGTGTTTCCACTTTGAATGAAATTTGTGGTTTCCATTTGACATGAAACTTTAGGGTTCCATAAGGATTGGCTGCAATGGAGGCACAAGTTCGAGTAGAGGTTCGAGATGACATATTTTCAGTATGTTGTTGGGATGACAACTTTAGGTGTGAGAGAATGTAAGGCCTTGCATGATACCCACCGAGTGCAAACACTCCTTGGGAGGATTTGGAGATGAGTTTGGAAGAGAGAAAAATGAAAATGTGATCAGTTGGGAAAACAAATTATTATACGTGCGAACAAGAGAACCCTAGGTGCACAATGTTGATGTGAAAACCCAAGGAAATGCATGCCTCATATTCCTTATGACATAGGATGAGGACACAGGTTGTGCTTGGGAAAGGATGAGGTGAGTTAGGGGCATTCCCAAGGAGTGGACCCACCTTCCGTTGGTAGCATGGGAACATTAGAGAGGTTGGCTGACCCCATTGGAACAACCACTAAGAGTCACATCGGTGGGTTCAAGGGATTGCACAAGAAAGGACACACCAAAGAGGCTGGGGTGCATTGGCGTGAGGAACGTGCCAATCCGAAAGGAGATGTTGGTTCATGAGCAGACAAGCTAGATGGCCACAATGGTCCATGAAGGGGCATGCCGATTCATTTTGGTGCATTTATCCATAAAGGGGTATGACACCCATAAGATACGATGGTTGGAGAAGGAGAAGGTTGCATTCCATATAAATAAAATAACTTGTGTGAACTAGAGGCATCACACCTCATTATCACAACTAGAGTTGGAGAGTGATGAGGTGTGACAGAACTAAAGGTGAAGTGAGAAGGCTTGGCTTAGTCTCTTGTTGGGGTGTCTTGGGAGAGGCACAAAGGTCAATATGGTAGTGCACACGAGAGGGAGAAGACTATGACAATGAGGCTCATGTTGTGATAGGGAGACTTGGGTTTATGAGTAAGTAGGCAAGTCAGGATGTGACTTAGCCGAGATCTTCTATGTCTATGCATTGAGCTATGTGCTCCTCTTTGCAAAGCATTGTAACAACATTTGTATAGTATAAGTCTTATATGAGTGTTAGGCACAATTTTTTCCTCCTAACCATACTTGTCTCTTCCTGTGTGAAATTGTTGCATTTTCTTGGTTGCATAATTGGTTAAGTATGAGAAGTGTGTATTTGTTTAAGTAAAATAAGTTTACTTGGCACATTGTCTCACGGTAGATTGTGGATCTGTCTTTAGTGAGGTAATTTCTATTTAGTCTAGCTGCAGAAACAAAATGTAGCCATCAGGTGCCTTTGGTACTCCAATTCAAGTTCGATACAAGATGGTGCCTGACACCAACCACACTTTTACGTCTGCTTTTTCTTTCGATATTTCTTATTTCTTCTTAAAATGAAAGAAACTAGCCTAGATTCAAGAACTATCACGTTTCGAGAGGGATTAAATCTAGGTGCAAACCTTGCCTTAAGGTTTTCATTCTAAAACATGCATTTGTAATGGAGGAGACTTTCAAACTTATATTTTTTTCATTATGCCTAGATTCAATATCTATCAAGTGTTAAGAGGGATTAAATCTAGGTGCAAACCCTGCTTCGATGTTTTCACTCTAAAACATGTATGTGTAATGGAGGCCTATGGCTTGAGAAACCAACTCATGGGCATCTAAGCCATCAAAATCTCTCACGGATTGTACCCAACCTAAGCCACACCAACCCTTAGCATGGATGGATATTTTGTGTTCCCATATGTTTTGAATAAAGAGGTTCCTTAACAACACACAACACATTCCATCACCGAGTGTCCTACACCTCCTCAACAACAACTGCAAAGAACACAATGCTTGCTCCCCAACTAAAACATAATTGCTTAACATACTTTTTTAGTTTAGTTTCCTTTTCCAAAAAATAATCACTTAAATAATGGATTAAAACCCCATATTTTACAATTAATCGGGTAGATAGATTTAAAAGCTAATTTTTAGTTTCCTATCCACAGTTTTACATAATCAAATTCTTGTTGGTTTACGAAATATCATGCCTCAATTTGTTTTCAAGGTTTTTCTCTATAACAGGATTATGCGATAGAGAACCCGAATGCAACTTAAAAAAAAGTGAATTCCAAATTGACGCCCGTAATTATGGAAGCAAATTATTCCATCATTCTCTTCGATGTGTGTAACATATCTTTCAGACTATTTATGCAAATTAATCTATCGATCCTTTTCCGTAGTGAACAATACCACACGATTGTTCTCCATCCCCCATAGAATTATTTTGATAACACTCGAAATTCGTTGTATTTTTTCGCTAGGGTATTCGTTTTCTGTTAACTAGGGTTTTTGGGTTGCTCAGTCAAACTGAGAGGAAGTACATCATAGCTGAGAGCGGGCTCCTCCGCAGACAGAGAGGTCAACAATATAAGATCACCACAGCAAGACAAATCTGTGTTATCTGCAACAACAACTCTCCATAATCTGTAGGTTCCATGGAAGGAAAGGAAGAGATTGAATGGTCCCGTTGGCAGCCCATGAAAAGACAGAAAGAGATTTTGGAAGAGCTCTTTAAAGAGGCCATCGTAACCCTAGTCCCAGATAAAATAAACCACGCAAAAAAACACGGTGAGGCTACGCTCACTTCTTATTATTCATTGAAGATGGATTACATCTTTATATAGGAAAAGACTCTCCCGAGTCGGTTACATGAAAACCAAAGACGACTGGACTCTTAACTAAGAACTGACTCTCCTAACTGGCGCTTACAACTGGCGCTTATTACTGGCACTAACAACTAGCGCTTTCTCCATTATTTCCAAGTCTCCCCCTTAATGGAGAATGGATTGACTTCTACACCTAACATCTCCCTAAACAGTTCAAACTTAATCTTTCCAAGAGGCTTAGTGAAAATATCAACAGCATTTTCACTAGTATTACAATAAACAAGAGTTATTTCATTTGACTGCAACTTTTCTCAAACAAAATGATACTGAGCTTCAACATGATTTGTCCTTGCATGAAAAATCGGATTCTTCGCAATATTGATTGAACTTTGATTGTCACATCTAATCATCTTAGGTTCCTTTCGTTCTTATCCAACATATTGAAGAAGTCTTCTTAACCAAACAACTTCACAAGTTGCTGCACACAAGGCTTTATATTCTGCTTCGGTAGAAGACAAAGATACAGTAGGCTGCTTTTTACTGCTCCATGAAACAACCCCGGATCGAATGCTAAATTCATATCCAGTGGTTGATCTTCGATTATCCATATTGCTAGCCCAATAAGAATCTAAATAACTTGTTAATTCAACATTAGATGCATCAGTATACTTAATACCATAATCAAGTGTACCTTTTAGATACCTGAGTACTGCCTTTGTTGCATTCCAATGGCTTTCATGAGGTTTTTCCATGAACTAAC
>JZKD02S1005276.1:46081-67200 GCA_000966675.3 Picea glauca
TCACCCCTCACTTGAGTGAATAAGCTTGGAGTTCTTTCACCCACATTTCATCTTTTCTTTGTAAGGAGAGCAATTAGTTGAGGGCCTCAAGAGCCTTCCATTGGAGAGGGAAGGGTCCCAAGTCCTCTTTCTCCATTGTGTCTCTTTGGATTTCATCTATCATACCAGCTTATACATTGGTGATATTGGTCCATTGTCATTTGTTTTTTTTATTTTTATTTCTATGCTCATAGTTTCATTTAGTTTTTTTTTAGTTCTTATTAATAGCTTTGTTGTTTTCTTTCTAACCTTTTACCATACAGCTGTCATGACTAGCAGAGCCCAACTAGGAATGTAAGCACTCACTCTTTGCTCACACAATGCTGAGAAGAGTGCAAATAGTAACAATTCAAACTTTTCACTCAGACACCTTGCTTATCCGTTAATGGTTGGGTCGTTGATGAAGTCGTGTCTCATCTCGTGCCTTTCCTTGATTGACATCACCTTGTGTCTTGTCGACCTATTTCTTGAGGTGTGGGTGTAGTCCTCTTCTCCATAGCTTGACTCCTAGTGAGTTGGTCTAAGCTAGAGTCCTTGGTATATATAGGTTATGTAGCGCCAAGGTTATCATCGCGCCTATCACCTAGGGACAGAATAATTACTGACAAGGGGATCATTCTGCACCCTATTGGACAGAGACGATTGATAACTTGGTTGGGGTCTGTACTTCCCGTTGTGGGTTTTGTTGAACTTGTAAGTTCATTGATGGCTCTTGGGTTGCAATGACTTCATGTGTATGGTTGTGCACCATCGGGGTTCTATTTATTTGGTCATTGAGGCCGTTGTGTCAGGATGAGGGGTTGCCCCTTTATATTGTAGGCATTTTCATGTTGTGACAGGCGGGTAGTCATTTCTGTATGCCTTTGATTTCTGCATGTTGCGCTCAGTTGCTCTTGTGATAGTGTGTAGATTCATAGTTGTCTATCACCTGATCGGTGTGCGTGTATTCATCGTCTAGGTGTGGTTAACTATGTAGTCATTGCCTTCCTGCCTAAAAACAAAAAAAAAATTGCACATTCTTATTTGCTTGTAGCCGTAACGATGGGGTCGTTACACATTGTCATATTTCTCGTAAAATTCTAATTTGATTACGAAGACCATAAGTTTTATACCTTAATAATATATAGTTTCTCTTAAACCATGCTAAGATCATGAATAATTTTCCTACTAAGAATGCACCATTGATTTCATCAAAGATGCATGGAGGATTCCCTTTAGGAATCATGGTTGAAAAGGTTGAATGGAAAACTCCAAGTTTTTTCTTCATAGTCTTCCTTTTTTTACCACATAAAGTAAATCATCATTGAGAATATCATATAATCTAATTTAGAAATTTATAGGATATCCATCCAACCAATGGCCTTTGTCTATATTAAAGGAATGGACCACAATATTTAATTATTGCTTAGGAATTTTCTCCTTGAACTCTACATTTTTTTCCTTATATACGAACCTTGGAAAGTAGCAAGAGAGATTAATTATTTCTACTATATTATACTATATGCATAGTTTTGGAATTTATTTTGTTCTCTTCTTAATGCAACGACAAAATTTATATAAATTTTTATCTCAATTTTGTCGCCTCTTACCCAACAATGTTTCTTTCATTCCTTCAATATCTTAAGACTCTACATTTCAACTTTTATAAAAATGTCACTTGTGTTACTTTGGTAAATGTGTCCTATCATCCACTCCACATATTTCAATTCTTTCTAAGAGTAATTTGTACTTCTTCCTAGGTTTTCCTTGGCTCATGGATTCATGGGTAGAAATTCCTCAACTTGTGTATGCAAAACCTTAGTCCATGGGTAGGAATGACTAGGCACTTGGACACGCATTCCAATTTAGAGAGATGACGTATAACACGAGGAAGGCTAAGTAGTTCCTTGTATGTCATTTAAGCACGAAAATTAAACCATCATACACAATATATGATTGAGACTCCATGGGTGCATGGGTTATATGTGCATACCCAAAGTCTCGAGAATTCCAAAGTCTTAGCGGTAGGGATAAGAACCATGAAGTACATTGTATATTGGGTTCACATTGATGATTAGACATGGAGTGGATTACAAGGAACCTTAAAAGAAGGAAAGAACAAGACAAGTTCCAGTATATATACATGACATATAAGACCCTCCCCTAAGGATGGTAGTAGTCACACTACCTATGTGGGTGGGTGTAAAGGGTGAGTTGTTGCAGAAGGTTGCAATGCCAACCATTACTCATGTGATCAATGGGAATAGTGGTGATCCATTACACAATTCCTTTATATAAGTTAGGATGCCTCGATTGCATAAGTAGGATGTGAAAAAACAAGGGGATACACTTCCCTTATGCATTGCAGTTACCTTTAGGCACACGTAGGTACAATTGGGCACACTAGTAAGCATACTTGGGAAAACTAGGTGCAATGAGTGCACATCATGGATGCACATGTTGAGGAATTGAAGGAAGAAAAGGTGATGGGTGTTACTTGGGTCTTCCTTTGAGTGAAGGGGTTTTCAAGTGCAAGGAAACTTTGATACAAAAGGAAGATCCCTCAAAGGTTCTTGGGAAGGGATAGGATGTATTGTTCATTAACACAAGTGTAAAAGAGATCTATATTTTGTGCTATGTTCGAGGTTGGCATAGTAAGGTGAATTGTAGTGGTTGAGTGAGAAGAAGAAGAAGACATGACTTACAGGAGTTAGGGCTATTTTTTATTTAGGGGTAGGATTTATAATTCTTGTAGGGAGTTGGTCCTTGTGAAATTGTACTCTGTAAATGAGCTACAAGAAGTAGGTCATGATATGTTTTTGTACATTATGCATTTATTTATATATAAAAAATTTAGTAATACACATTGGGTGCTAACTATACTTGCATATTGTGGTTTCTATACTTGGATGAATGCTATCTTCATTTTTTTTCTTTGTTATTCCTAAGTATTGAAATATTTTCTAAGTACAAGTATTGTTCAGATGTTTTAAGCCATTATTTGGACATGTGCCTATTGTTGGGTGATCTTGGTGTTTTTTGACTAAGTTATGCATCTAATATACTATATGTTAAGGTGAATTTATTGGTAGACCTTAAGTGAATAGGCTTAGTCTAGTTCTATTAAGTGCTTGTTGGTCAAGCCAAAGGTAGTGTTGTATGAATGTAGATGGTGACAAGAAAAGTTTTGGGAAAGACTCTTAGGTCCATGATAGGTAGTATCATATCTCAAATTATTCAAGAAGTATCATATATCGTAATTTCTTCTATTCCAAATCTGATATGCATCATCCTTTTACAATGTTTCCAATCCTCTATTCCTTCCTTGTGTCTAGACCAAAATCTCGTTGGGGTTTCTCATTGCAACATCTAATGCCAACAATATTTTTTTTATGTGTATGTACAACTCAAATATTTTGAAAAAATAAATTACCTCGGTTAATATATGAAACCCTTGTTTATTATGTATCTTTTTTCCAATCCAGCACAAAGAGCGAGTAATGAGAGCACATCTTCTAGTCGATACTTTGTGCAACTAGTGCTTCCAATGTTCAAGTCCTTCCCCCAAGTATGATGCACAAGAGATATTGCTTCTCCAACTAAGAACACCATATAAAGTGGGATTGAGATAGTTATCCATGCATGTTTTCATATTATATAGGTTATCAATTTATTTTATCATGGTTTCCACAAACCATGTTTCCTCTATGGGGTCTGATGGTGTAGTGACCTTTAAGTCTCCTCCTTCAATTTTTTTTTATCTCTTTTTCAAGTTAATAATCGTTTGGTTGTCAAAGGCCCAATCCTGTTTGATAAATGTTGGATACGACTCAATGTTATCCAAAATCTCAATGAAATCAAAGTCAACTATGTTGTGCACTCCATCTATGTTAATAACTACTCTACTAGTCTCCAGATGAGTATTATCTTATGCTAGTTCTCCAATATCAACTGAATTTTTGACCAAACTAGCTTTTGTTTTCCCATCATCTCCCATGTCTATCTCAGAATAACATTTAAATCTGAACCTAAGTCCAAGATGACATTATCCATGTCATACATTCCTATCTAAGAACTCAAACTGAATCCTTTGCTTCTCCTCTTCTTGCGAAATACTTGGTTCAATTATCTCTATGTCGTATGTACTTCTATGTCTTGGGTGTATTGATAGATCATCCCACACAATGCATTTAATGTTATTTCATCCTTCATTAATTCTAAACAACTCTTTAGAAAATATTTGATCCAGATTATTTTCGGCACGAAATGAGAGCGAAGATATAATAAAGAAATGCACAGATATATTGCAGATATTCAATAATATAATATAAATGTATCAAAGATGCAACCATAAACACAGATATACAATAATACATGATTTCTATTAATCAAATAAATGTACAGAGACTGTAAAAATACAGAGTGAAAGACTCGCTAGAATGGTGGCATCTTATCTCTAAGAAGAGATGTGACGACTACTCCCATTTGCAAGAAGATGATTACAATGAGGCTCTGAAGGTTTTTTTACAATAAACAGAAATGAAAAAAGTCCTAGACATCATAAAACCTAACCCTAGGAGATGAAGGGCCAAAATTCATGTGGGCCCCGTTTGGGTAAGTGAGTACATCAACTTCTCGGGGTCGTAACTTTTGCATACAATCCTTGTTTTAGGCGTGTGATTGCTTGTTCGAAAGGTATCATCGGGAATATTAATTTTGGGGGCTCAATCATGCCTTTGGATATTATTTAGAACCTCGATCTTGAAAAACCTTCATTTAGGCCCTCAAAATGGCCCCAGAAGTTAAAACCTGCTAAAAATAGTAAATTGCCAAAATTGCCAAAAAAATATTTTGATCCAATCGGGAAAGGTGGGTGGCCACCGATATCCACTTGGATCGATATTTCAAACTAATTATCTTTTTGACTGGCCTTTCTAGAATTGTGCAATCATAAATGAACGACATATCATATAGTAGTGTCATCTTTGATGTTGATACTATCCAGTCTGGTTCTATTATTTTCTTCATGGCTTGTTTCTATGTCTCTTTCTCTTTTTGTGGATTAAATGATGACATAGGATCAACTTATTTTCTTATCCATTGCTTGACTTCCCTTCCCTTCTCCGCCACATCTGGCCCAATTCTCATTATGTTGCATGTAACAACTGTTATTGTGGGTTGATCATCTCGCTCCTCAAATGCTATCATTTGTAGGTTTCATTTATGGTTCTAATTATGATTCTAGTTCCCTCTTTCCTACCATTTCAATTTCAGTTAAGGCAACTCTTATGTCACATGATCCAATAATTTGCAATACATGCACTTCATGAAAGGATTCATGAATTTTTTTTCTAAGTGTCCAAGTTGATTTCAATTATAACAAATGATCGTTCCTCTTCCTCCTCTACCAAATCCACCTTGTAATCGAACTTTTTTGAATCCTACTCATCCACCCTGAGTAAAGCCTCTCAAAGTATTGTATTGGGGAACCCCTCCTTCTATGACGACATTTTATTCTTGGATTTTTTTTTCATATGAGGTGAATTCTCTCATTAAGTCGAATGCATGGCAATCTTTCTCTTTGCATCCTACATATTTGCAAAAATTAAAGAAACAATTATTGGGCATACTCTAATACTTCTGCAATAATGGATAAGGAATCGGATGACATGGCCATGTCTTGCATATTTCACAATATTCTAATCATCTTCCTAATGGGTTCGGTTTTCCTATAGCCATATATTGCACAAACATTGGGCATTCGTCCTCACGATGGCATTTTGTTTTATATGTAATACACAAAACCTACTCATGTTATTTTTTTGTTTCATTATTTCTAACAATTGAATCCTGAGTGAAGCCAGCTGTGACTATACCTGTACCATTCTTATGCCATATCCTATAAGAGGTTCTTCTAACTTCGTCGCAATTTCTAATGCTTCTAAATACAACATGACCTTATGTTGTGTCAATGAACAATGAATGTTTGGTAGCAAACCTGTAATAAGGAATTATTGATGTTTTTCATCAAGTATATAAAATGTTAATCTACCCATCACATGTTTAAATGTAGTACAAAACAATATCATTCTATACTTTCTTAATTTCTTTCAACTCTGTGGTATACTAATATTCATATTTCATCTTTTGAAATTCCTTTAATAATGCTTGTCCAATCTCTTCCAAAGTTCTTGATTGTCCTACTAGTGTAGTAATATTGTACTTCATGTACCATAACAATGCATGACCTATGAATGTGGTGGATAATTTTGCAATATTCATTTCTTCATCTAGGACATTCCTCGTAATCCATATCATGTCGCACACAAATAGATGTTTCTTTAGGTCCTCCAACCATGTTCCTTGAAATTCAGGCATTCTTAGTGTATGATCTATTCCTACCATAGTATTTTATGTAGTACTTACCTTTGATGATGTTGAATGACTTTGGTTCCTTGCAATACTTCTATTATTATTATTATTGATCCTACTTCCTCCACCAATTATAATTTATCTTGACAAAGTTTGATTTCTACTTCTGATCTAGGTGGCATACATGGTCATGGGTTTAACATAGATTTCGTTCTGAGATGGAATTTCGTCTTCTTCTGAAATGTACTGAGGATCCCATTATTTCTCTTTCCTTTCTCAGTACAGTGTGATCTAAATTATTGTGCACATGATCTAATGACTATAGTCTCCTTTTTACTATACATAAACCTTTTCCCACAACACAATACTCCAATATATCCATATTACTCAATTTATTCCTCTCTCAAAATCCTCAATCCATCTGATCCTTTCTCGTCCTTTCCACTCTAAAACCATCCTTCAATCATCCCCCAATAACCCTATGTCACACACAAATAGATGTTGCTCTAGGTCCTCCAACCCTGTTCCCTCAAATTCAATCATTCTTAGTGTATGATCTATTCCTACCATAGTATTCTATGCAGTACTTACCTTTGATGATGTTGAATGACTCGAGTTCCTTTCACTACTTCTACTATTATGATTATTGTTCCTACTTCCTCCACCAATTACAATTTATCTTGACAGAGTTTTAATTTCTACTTTAGATCTAGGTGACATACATGATCATGCGTTCAACATAGATTTCGTTCTGAGATGGAATTTCATCTTCTTCTGAAATGTACCGAGGATCCCTTTATTTCTCTTTCCTTTCTCAATACAGTGTGATCTAAATTATTGTGCACGTGTATTGTTTCTCAAACACTGGGTGTTTCTCTTCTCTCTCAACTATAGTCTCCTTCTTACTATACATAAACCCTTTCCCACAACACAATACTCCAATATCTTCATATTACTCAATTTATTCCTCTCTCAAAATCCTTAATCCATCTGATCCTTGATCATCCTTTCCACTCTGAAACCATCCTTTGATCATCCCTCAATAACCCTATGTGTATGAATATTCTTAGAAATCAGACTCTATATTCATGACATTCTTGTCGCACAAAAACATCTTTGCCCAAGTAGATAGTTCATTTATATATCTTCTGCATGGACCCTTGAAGAAGTCCCTTTCTATGAAACTATACTACTGGTTACAATCTATTGAAAAATCTATAATGTAACCCCCCAATATGTTATTCAACCAAAAATCAATTATGCGATAATATTTATTAAATACTCTACTAAATTGTTTGATCAGTTTAGAGGTCCATTTTCTTGAAACTTGAAATCTATATCTCCCAAAAATATCCACTAGCCTTTCTAACCATTCAAAAAAAATTATCGGAAATTCACCAAATAATATTTCGTGAAGATCCATGAATACATACCCTTGAAACCATTGTTCATCGTTGAGCCATTGATTCCTATTCTATTCTCTCGCAAATTTGAATTGCTTCCCTTTTATCCATTCGATGATATCCTCCTTATTCTACCTCCAAAACATTCCCCTCAATTAAAGTTCTCGGTCCTAGCAACATAACAATTTGTTGGCATAGAGTGGCCAGACCTGGGGTTAACCATTAACATACCAAAAAAAACCTCAAACACTATCCCTTTTGACATCACCTGCAGATAAAGTAAAGTCTTAGTTGTGGCATCTAGAGGGGTTTTAGGAACCAAGGTTCTTCAATGATGAGGGGAAGTGAAGAATTAAACATGTTCTTACTAACCATCTACTCGTGTGTGCATTTTCCATTAGTTAATAGTCACTTAACACTCAATATATTCTATGCACAACATTATCCCACTTAACATTAATTCATTTATCGGTTACTTTAGTGCACCACATTATAGAATCATATATAAATAACACATTCAACATACTTAATCATTTTTCATAATTACATCATAACAATAAAACTCATAATATGAAAAGGAAAAACATCATGACATAAGGGTTTAACGTGGTTCACCCAACTTTGGCTACATCCACAATGACTAGCTTCTTATATTATTCATTGATAATGTTCTTACAGTTGTCTAGTGTGCTACAAAATATGCATCAGTAAAATTACCAAAAGATTTCTCTCCATTCTACTGCAGTGTGAGTTTCACCCCTTAATCAACCTCAAAAATTATTCCAACACTCGACTCAACTTACCCCCAAAGAACCAAAAACTTCTCATTTCCAAACCTCTTCTATCAAAAGCCCATTACATATTTATACATAAAAATAGGGCTAAGATCATTAGAATGTCGAAACAATGTACCAAACTCTTAACTTCTTTCTGCCTTTTGTGCATTGTTCCATTGTGCTTCCTCCTATCAAATTCTTTTACTCCTTAAATTATGATCCCTTTACATGCTTTGGTCCATATTATAACTGCCTTTTTTTCTTTGACTTCTTCTCGTGAAAATCCCAAAAATCAACTAAAATTCTTGTCCAACAAATGGTATACATAGCTAGGGCACATGTCTGAAAACATTCTGGTCCCAGACTTGAGGAAGTTTGGGTAAGGTTGACCGACCTTTCACAAAGATAGTTTGGATGTAGACTTGCTTGTTATATATATATATATATATATATGATATAATTAAGTGGAATACCTATGTTAAGCCCTAGAAAAAGCCCCATGTTATGTATAAAACCCCTTATTAATCCCTAGATATTGAATTATCAAGTTTTTAGTATTATAGGTGTAGGTTTGCTAGAACCCTTCATCATTCCCTTTCATTGTAATTGTACCCATTTGTCTCCTTTATATATATCAAGGAGATCTAGTATTAGGATATCCTTATTTTATCTCATATTCTATTCTAAAGTGGAAATATTCTAAAATTAGGATTCCCCCTCGATGTGGACTGTAATTATATATTTTTTATCATTTTTAAGGTGTTGGAATCATAACATTTGGCATAAGAGCTCATTGATCCTAGGGTTTTTCTTCTCCAAGCAAGCCATCTTATTATTTTTTCTATAACATTTTTTCTGCAATGACTCATACCATGAAACTTGGAGGTTATTTAGAAGAAATATCAAGGAATATGTGATACAAATTTCATATTTTGAGTCCTCATACATTCAGAGAAACACTTGTGGAAGATAGGGTATCTGAGTCATCCTATTAAGTAGTCTGAAAAAAGTGTTTTAGTAAAATTGTCATATCTTCTTTAATGAGGATCAAAACTCAATGAGAGTAGTTTCATTTTAAAGAATACAATCTATAGTGTTTTTGGTACATGTTTTAGAATCATATATCAATTATTGTTTATGTGGTATGATGTATATGTTTTCTCTCCTAGAGAGGACAAAACTCAACAAGGTGTGGGAAAGTTGCCCTGAATTCCACTTGGCACATCTATTTTTGATCAAACATGTGCAATTGAAGATAAGATATATCATATTAATATAGGATGAAATATCAGGCTCATATGGGCCAAAATTTAATACTTATATGATAATGAATTTTAGTCAGTAGCAAAAACTCCAAATTAAGGGTTGAAAGGTACATAACTTAAGATTGACATAATTTTTTTATGGAGGATCTATTTCCATTGATTCAAAGTTTTTGAAAAAGATAGAATAGAAAAGTATTATTGTTATTATTCTATATGGGTCCCAAAAATATGACTACCCCAATTAAACCTCCATAAGTCTACACTACAACCCGATGGGGTGGTGTTATTTTTTAGGTTGAAGGCATATTATATGGCTTTGTATTTGGAACTTTGGTACTCATTTTTTAGAACACCATATATATAATATATATTGAGAAAGTTTCCACTGGAAAAAACGTCTCATCTATAACTCAAGAAGAAAATGAGATACATAACATGCTATCCAAATTGGAGGAAGATTGATGAGTATAAACAAGAAATACAATAGTCCATTTCGATGATGTGTTAAGATTTGGATGGGAGACTCCCTAAAGGATATATAAAAATGCAAGGAACTCATGAAAATAAAGGTAGTATTCATGTTGAAAAAGTTACCAATACTAAGCCATTTTCAACTAGTGAATCTAATTCTAATAGTGGAGTTAATTATGTTCGGGGTCCCAAATTTAACTTTCCCAAGATTGAATTAAATAATTTTGATGTCACAACTCGAAATTTACCTAAGTGAACTAAATAGATAAATATATTGAACTACATAATATTATGGATGATAAGAAAAGGATTCACATAACAACTTTGAACTTTGAGATAAAACCATATGAATGTTATCAATGGATAGTGAAAAGAAAGCCACCTATTTATCATTATACTTGGGTTTTATTTACAAGAGAATTATAAGCACAATATGGGAAAGTGTGGGAACACGACTCCTTTAGTTAATTGACAAGAATCAAGTACTTAGGTGCTATTGAATATTATAACTCAGAATTTCAGTTATTGGCTACAAGGGTGGATGACATAAGTGAGCAACAATTGTTGGAAGATTACATGGATATATTAAAAGAAGACATAAAACCTGATATTTTATTAAAACATCCTATAAACATTATGGAAACCATCCAAATGATTGCCATATTCAAGAAAAAAAAAAGGCTACACACAAATCTAGCATTGGAGCATACACAACGAGAAAATATTGTTTTGGGGGTCATAAGACATGCATACCTGAATCAAAAAGGTTGACACCTCAACAAATGGGTGAAAGAAGAGAAAAAGGAATGTGTCTCAATTGCGAAAACAAGTGTAGTAAGGGGTATACATGTGGTGAGAAGAAATTATTCTACATAGACTGTGAAGAGGAAGAATATAACATACCTCAACCAATAAGGTTGACATGCCAACAAATGGATGAACATAGAGAAGAGAAAAAATATTTTATTTCAATTTTGACATTAAGTACATTAAGGAGCACAAATGATGTGAGAATAAATTATTCTATATAGACATTGAAGAGGAAGAGCATCATAAATTGGAACTACCACAAAATCCAAATCTAGAGGAGACTACTCCAACAATATCTTCTCATGAATTGGACAACATTAGTACTCGAAAAATCCTCAATATACAAGAATACATCAATAAGAAAAATGTAATAGTATTGATTGATTCTAGTAGTACCCATAATTTTATCAATTACAAATTAAAAACATATCTCAATTGCTTTGTATATCTTGCGCCATAGTTTCAAGTAATGATTCTAGATGTAGGTAGAATAAATTGTTCAGAGACATTCCATAGTATTAAGATCAACATGGGGGATTATTTTCCAGATAGCTCTGTGATTTCCATCCAAATGGGGGGTTCCTATGTTGTATTATGGGTCTAATGGTTGCAATCATTGATAACAATGGCCTTTAATTTTCAATATATTTTTATTGAATTTTCTTAAGATGGAAACAAAATTGAGCTTAGAGGTATTCAAGTGATAAGCTCTAGTAGAATGAAAAAATTACTCAAAATGGGACACCAAGGTGTAATTTCACAACTATACTCACTTGATGTTCAAACATCTATATCTCCTACTCCATCATATCTCCAAGCAATTATAAAAAATAATTCCAAGGTATTTGGGTAAATTCCTAAGGGTCATCCAACTATTCAAGATCACGACCATGCTATTCATTTGAAAAGAGTAAGTTTAGCACCTAACATTAGGCATTACATGTATCCATATGCACATAACAGTGATATTGAGCACATGATCCAAGAAATGTTAGAGGCTGACATCATTCAACCTAGACAAAGTTATTTTTCTTCACTAGTGGTGATGGTTACAAAATGTATGGTTCATGGTGTATGTGTCCATATTATAGATAATTCAAAAAGATTACCACCAAATATAAGTTTCCTATTCCTGTCATTGATGAATTATTAGATGAATCACATGGAGCAAAAATATTTACTAAGTTGGATCTGTGTTCAGGATGTCATTAAATTAGAATGACACTGGAAGACCTTTCTTAAACAAATTTTAGAACACATGATCAATATTATAAGCTTTTGGTTATGCCATTGGATTTACTAATGCACCTTCAACATTTAAAATCTTGATTAATTCTATTTTCAAGACCTTCCTTAGAAAATTTGTGTTAGTAATTTTTTATGACATATTGATCTACAAAAAATCTTGGGAAGAACATGTACAACATGCGAGCAAGGTATTACAACTATCTAAATAACAACAACTTTATGGAAATTCTTAGAATTGTGCCTATGGGGTTAAAGAACTAGAATATTTCAGTCATATTATATCACATGAAGGTGTAAAAGTGTACCCTCACAAAATTAAATCTATGAGGGAATGGCCAATTCCCAAAAACCTGAATATACCTAGAATATTCTTATGATTGACAAGATATTACTACAATTTTTTCAAGAACTATGGGTAAAACAAAACACCTATAACAACATTATTAAATAAGGTAGCATTTTCTTGGATTGAAGAAGAAACAAAATATGTTGAAAAATTGAAGGATACTATGTGTGCAACTCCCGTCGTGGCCACACTTGAATTTACAAAAATATTTATTGTGCAATGTGATGACTTTGGCCATGGAATTGGCATATTTTTAATGCAATAAGGAAGACCCATTGCATTTGATAGAAGCCAACTTAAAGGAAAATACTTTTCCAAACCCATATATGGAAAATAAATTCCAACCATACTACATGAAGTTTAGAAATGGAACCCTTACCTAACAGGAAGACACTTCAAAGTAAAAATAGAAACAAAAGGTTCACTACGTGCTATTTCTATTCCACAATTTGATTGGGTGGAAGAAGAAAAGATCGAATGGAAGCAAGATAAAGAGTTATGCAAGATCATTCAACAAATACACGAGGAACCCATTTCAATAGATAATTTTTTATGGAAGAATAATTTGATATGGTATCATGATTGTCTACATTTATGTAAGAATTTCCATCTCAAACATAATGTCCTTTGGGAATTTCACACTTCTCCTATAGGGGGACATTGAGGATTCTTGAAAACATAGCATAGGATCAAGAATGATTTTTTCTAGGAAGGTCTCAAAAATGATGTTCAAAAGTTTGTGTATGAATGTTTGGATTTCCAACATAATAAGGGAGAGACAATCAAGATTCTAGGTCTCCTACAAGAATTATCTATACCAAGTAAACCATGGTAATAAGTTTCAGTGGAATTTATTACAGGTTTACACAACTATGAAGGAAATATTGTCATCATGGTAGTAGTGGATTGAATGACAAAGTATGACATTTTTTCCCTCGTTTTCATTCTTTTAAAGTAAGTACAATACCCAAACAATTCATGGAAACAATTACATGGAGTCCCCAAGATTATTGTAAGTGAGATAGATCCAATTTCCACAAGAAAATTTTGGATTGAATTATTTTCTTGTTTTCATACTCAATTGGATCATAACTCATATTATCACCCTCAATCCAATGAGAAAAATCAGATTTGGAATGAATCTATAGAAGGATATATTTGTTTCTTTGCATTCAATAAACATACACAATGGGTCAAGTCTTTTCCCTTAGAATAATGCTCATACAACATATCCTTCCATACTTCATAAAAAAATTCCCCATTCATGCCACTTTATGGATATCATCCTCCATCCATCACATCACCCTTGAAATGAAATAGAAATATTCAAGTAGTGGAGGACCACATAGGGATCCTGTTAGATTTAGGGTAAATTGCAGAACAATAGTATCTTTTAATTTCAGTGAATGAATCAATTTGATCTAGGGATCAACAAGCTCAAAAAACTTTAACTAGACTTCACATCTAGGAGATCTAAAGAGAAACATCAACAAACTAAGTAAAGATTAGATTTGAAGATAGAAACAAGAACTCAGATCTATTGTTTAATAAACTAGAACTCTACCAATATGATCAGTGAGCAGATCAAGAAAAACTCAATGATATTGCATAGATCTACAGATCTAGGATCATTCTGATAATAAACAATAAGTCAACTAGAGAGCTAGATCAATATTTAAAACTTCAGATCTAAGAATGATACAGTATATCAAATAGTAATAAAGTGAAACAAGATCATATATTTGAAGGTGATGAGTTGGCAGGTTACCTGGTACAACGGCCTCACCTCTGAAGAAAGAACAATAACACTGAGATATGTAGAACCCTTTTTTGTATACTCAGACAAAGGTTCAGTTCAATAGATCTATCATGGATCTCTTGCCAATGTATGAAGGATTTTTCTTGCCACAAAAGATTGAACTAGAAACCCTCACAAAAACAAACCCTCAACCAATAGAAAATATCAAAACCTGTACACAGGAAGACAGTGTACAAACTTGGTTTCTGCAGGAGGTAGGTGGCCATACCCTAGGGTCTTAACATGGCAGAAGGTTGATTGACATCAACACATAGCAAAGAAGAAGGCCACTGATTTATCACTCCAAATTGCAGATAAAGGATGGTTGTACCCTAGAGACCACACACAAACAGAGCTGAAGAGGGGTCACACCCTCAACACTCAGCCGCGCTACAACAGTAGATAGGAGCCACACCCTACAACAACAAAAAACAATAGAGAGGGGATGCTCTACACTCCAAAAAACAGAAATAAAGGAGGGTCGTAGCAACCTCACAAAGTAACAACTGTTCCAACAATAAGCTGCAACAATAATGGAGAGGAGGCCGCAGCCATAGACAACCTTGCACCAGTCTTAAAGGAGGCCACACTAAAAACAACAGAAGAGGTCGCACACACAACAACAATGGAGGCCACACATACAACAAAAATAGAGGCCGCACATAGCAATGGATCACCAAGGAGGGCCGCAACTAGAAGACAAGGGGGGTCGCAGCTGGAGGGGAGAGAGATCAACGCTTGCACTTGAGGAATGATAGGTGAGTGAGAGGTGAGGGGAGGGGGGGTTTAATTTATAGTATTTAGGTTAGGGAAAAGGGTTAGAATAAAACAATCACATGTTTAAATTTATATTTAAACATGTGATACTAAAAATTTTAAATTTAACTTTAATTTTAACCCTTGAATAAGACAACAAAACCCCAAACCAAACATACAAGGGTAAAGGAGGGTTTGCAAGGTGGAAACACTCATTCCTTCATATCACATGATGAACCTATTACTTTATCATCACTGCATATGGGACTTATCCCTCATGTTGTTATGTCCTTATTCAAGGAAGCTCATGTACCATCAAATACTTGATAGAGGATCAAGTAGCCCCATAAATTTTCCTGGGGTCTTGTCTACCAAGGTCAGAGTCCAAGGATCAACCCATGCCGTATGCATGGGTACCCTGGGAATTTCCTGGGGCCCTAGGGTTATCTAGGGGCTTTAACTGCTTGGTCCTAGACCAAGAACCCCAGTCGTATACTGGGGGCCCTCTCAAGGGTCTTTACTGCTTGGTTATTCACTAAGAACCCCAATCGTATACTGGGGGCCCTCACAAGGGTCTTTTTTTGCTTGGTTATTCACCAAGAACCCTAGTCGTATACTGGGGCCCCTCACAAGGGTATTTTTCCATGGCATTGACTGTTTGGTCCCAGACCAAGTACCCCAGGAGTGCACTCCGGGCCCTAGATATCATTTAGGGTCTTATCCATCCTCCAGGAGAATGGCTCTTGTACCTGCTTTAAATTTAACACTCCCTCTCAACAAGAGAGGCATTCTCAGCTACACCAATCTTGTCACTAAAGTATACAAACTTTGTCAAGGACAGTGGCTTGGTGAAAATGTCTGTTGTCTATTTTTTTTTCGGAACATACTTAATGATGAGAACTTTCTTTTGAATCATGTCCTGGATATAATGATATATTATCTCAATGTGTTTTGATCTGTCATGAAACATCGGGTTCTTAGTGAACTTTATACAACTCCGATTGTCACAGTGAATAACTGTGGGTTCAACTCTCACCTGAATAAGTCTGAAAGTAGCTTCCTGAGCCACACAACTTCTCTACCAGCAGTGCAAGCAACAATGTATTCTTCCTTTGTAGTGCTTTGGGCTATGGATCCATGTTTCCTACTGGACCAGGAAATCATAGCTGAACCTAAACTGAAACAATATCCGGAAGTACTCTTCCAGTCCATTGCACTACCCATCCAATATGAATTTGTAAATCCATGTAGCATCACACCTCCACTAGATGTGTATCTGAGACCATAAGCTATAGTCCCCCAAACATATCTTAGGATATGTTTTACTGCAACCATATGTATATTTTTAGGTTCGCACATGAACTGGCTAAGATCATTTACAACATATTGTTTGTCAGGTCGAGTATGAGTCAAGTACATCATAGACCCAATAAGTTGCCTATACATGGTGGGATCCACCAAATCAGATCCTGAATCTAAGTCATGCAGCTTCTTTAGATTAGCAACCATAATATTTAACATACTCCTACTATTCATCACATTGAACCTCTTCAATACGTCTATTGCATATTTTCCTTGAGATAGGAAAATCTTGTTTGGTTTCTGCCAAACTTGTAAACCCATGAATTAATGCATCAGTCCCAGATCTTTTATTTCGAACTCAAAAATGAGATCCCTCTTGCACCAGACAATCAACTTATCTTATCCTGTAAAGAAAAGGTCATCCACAAACAAAACTAAAATAATAGGTTGATTTTCAACAACTCTAAAATAGAAGTTAATCCCAAACTTTGCAGAAATCCATCAATTCTGTCATACCAAACTCTAGGTGCTTGTTTAAAACCATACAAGGCCTTCTTTAACTTGCATACATGAGACTCTTTTCTACACACTACAAAGCCATCGGATTGCTCTACATATACTTATTGTTCTACTTCACAATTAAGGAAAGTATTCTTTACATCCATTTGATGCAATTTCCAACCAAGTACAAAAGCAAGAGAAATAATTGTATGAAATGGTGTATACGTGGCTACTGGTGTAAAGATATCATCATAGTCTATACCTTATTTACGGGATAAACCTCTAGCAATGAATATTTCTTTGTACTTTTCAACACTTTCGTTAGCTGCATGTTTTATCTTATACAACCATTTGGATGAGACAATTTACTTGCCTTTAGGCGTAGGAACTGTCATGATGGATATGTATTCATCCAACATGGCATCTTTCCAAACCTGCAAGTTGTTAGGTTCATCAAACAAATAAGGTTCAGTATCAATAATATTACTTACCAAAGCAACATAACTTGCAAACCTATGAGGCCTTTTTCTTTCTCCGAAAGTTCTTGAAGGGGCTGCATGTTTCTCTGCTTCTTGTAGAGTTTTTTTTTTTTTTTAACCAAGCAAGTCTTCTCTTGATAGGAGGTACTTAAAGAGACCTCTCTAACACCTCAGCAGGTTCGAACACTGAATCTTGATCCATTGGATCATCATGAATTTCCTCCCTCTAAAAGTCAGAAACATAAGTCTCAGTTGTAGGAGAATTTGGCTCATCATCGATCTGAAGCTCTCTAGATCTTTTGAAAACAAATTCCTCATGGAAAGTTACATCTCGGCTAACTTATTTCTGTATCTGACTTGGGATATAGATTTTGTACACCTTAGAAGACTCACTGTATCCAACAAATATCTCTTTCTTATCTGAGGGTTCCATTTTAGTTCTCTTCTTTAGGAACATGAATGTAAATTGGACATTCGAACACTCTCAAGTGTCCTACTTCTAGTTTCTTACCAGAGAAAGAATCTTCAGGAGTTTCATCCTCTAGGATTGCATGCGAGCATCTGTTTTGAGTGTAGACAGTTGTACCTGTAGCTTCTTCCCAAAGAGAATTGGGCAGATCTTGATCAAACATCATAGCTTTTGCAGCTTCACATATAGTTCTATTCTTTCTTTCAACAACGCCAATTTGCTAAGGATTGTAGGGAACAATTAGCTGTCTTTTAATACTGGTTTCCTTACAAAAACTTGCATTTTCAGATCTTAGAATCTGAATGTGCTTCTCTGTCTGATTTTCTACCAAGACTTTGAATTATTTAAACTTAGTAAAGGTTTCACTCTTCAACATTTTCTAGAATGATCGTCAATGAATATGACATTATACAGATATCCATTCAAGGAAGGAGAAGACATTGATTCACATATGTTAGAATGAATAAGCTCTAAGATTTTTTCAGATTTGTTGCTACTGTGTGGAAAAGACTTCATTGTATTCTTTCAAGTAAATAACCTATGTATACTTCATCTTTATCAGAAGAAATAGGAGGCATACTACTTATCATAGATTGAAGTACAGGGAGAGCCTTGTAGTGAAAGTGACCGAATCTTTTGTGCCACAATTCGTTGGGGTTGATTGTAGAATGAGCAGGAGCATAAGCATAATTATTTGTTACCTTGTAGAGACCTCCTTCTCGAATTCCGATAAATTCATCTGAACTTAGCTGACCATATTTCGGCCAAAGAACAACTTTACCATCCATGAAGGCCACCTTGTAGCCTTTATCTTCAAGTGCAGAAACTTGACAAAAGGTTCTTTTCAAACCAGGAACAAATAAGATCTCATCAATGTGAATGATGGATCCAAACTTTAACTGAAGAGAGTTGGAACCGACCCCTTTGATATCATGACATGATTTGTCACCAAGTTGTACCTACACTGAACAAGTCTTCTTCTGGAAATATGAAAGGATGTTTTTGTAACCAGTCATATGTTTTGAAACCCCAGTATCAACCAACGATGAGTTTCAATCAGGAGTAATGTGACCAGGAAGAGAGAACACCAGGTAGTATTTTCTGTTCTCCTGTCTCTCAGGAGATTCACTTGCCTTCTTACCTAATCCTCCTTCTTCAATAGTGGATGCATGGTGCTTCCCTTTACAAAAGCCTTTCTTCTTGGATTTGCAGTCTTTAGCATAGTGTCCCATTTTATTGCAAGTGAAGCATTTAATTATGGACATATCAAAACATTTACCTTGGAACTTACATTTGTACTCGCTTTTCTGGAATTTATCTATGGAAGTGCTTCTAAGGAGGAGAATTATTTCCTCTCCTTGTCTTTGTAGCCAAAGCAACTGTCATCATTATCAGTACCAGTCCCTGAAGTCATGTGACCTTCCTCCTGAAGGCAGTCATGCCACAAGTGCTCAAATTTTGGCCGAGTCTCCCTATCATTCACACTTTCTCCATATTCAAGAACTTTAGCCTGTTCTCTAGGTTTCTCTTCTGACTAGGTGTAGTCTTCTCATACAAGTTTGTGAGAGTGTCATAACAGTTTTATTTTTGTTGTCATAAGAGAAGTTAGTTCTGACATGATACTGTCTCTCACTAAATAAAAAATAACTCTCTTTTCCTTAGATTGATTCCTTCTAAAAGTTGCCCTACCAACATTGGTAGTTGGTTCCTCCACCACTGTAGTCATGAAATGATCTAGCTACAGCTCTTGGAGAATATTCATGATCCTGAGCTTCCTAACATTAAAGTTTGAAGCTCCCTCTAACTTGTCTTCAGGCCTGACGGAAATGGAAGACATTTTCGAAACATAAAACTTAGAAATGAGCTGGATAAAGATTGAATCCTTGGACCTGTGTGGGATCAGGAATTAAAGAACTGAGATCTGATCACACCCTGAGCTCTGATACCATGTTAGATTTAGGGTAAATTGCAGAAAAATAGTATCTTTTAATTTCAATGAATAAATCAATTTGATCTAGGGATCAACAAGCTCAAAACACTTTCACTAGACTTCAGATCTAGGATATCTAAAGAGAAACATCAACAAACTAAGTAAAGACTAGATTTGAAGATAGAAAAAAGAACTCAGATCTACTATTTAACAAACTAGAAGTATACCAATATTATTAGTGAGCAGATCAACGAAAACTCAATGATATTGCATAGATCTACAGATCTAGGATCATTCTGATAATAAACAATAAGTCAACTAGAGAGCTAGATCAATATTTAAAACTTCATATCTAAGAATGATAAAGTAGATCAAATAGTAATAAAGTGCAACAAGATCCCATATCTGAAGGTGATGAGTTGGTATCTTACCTAGTACAACAGCCTCACCTCCGAAGAAAGAACAATAACACCGAGAGATGTAGAACCCTTTTTTCTATGCTCAGACAAAGGTTCAGTTCAATAGATCTATCATGGATCTCTTGCTAATGTATGAAGGAATTCTATTACCACACAATATTGAACTAGAAACCCTCACAAGAACAAACCCTCAACCAATAGAAAATATCAAAACCCTTACACAGGAAGACAGTATACAAACTTGGTTTTTGCAGGAGGTAGGTGGTCGTACCCTAGGTTCTTAACATGGTAGAAGTTTGACTGCAATCAACACAAAACAGAGAAGCAGGCCACTGATTTATCACTCCAGATAGAAGATAAAGGATGGTTGTACCCTAAAGACCACACACAAATAGAGCTGAAGAGGGGTCTCACCCTCAACACTCAGCCATGCTGCAACAGTAGATAGGGGCCACACCCTATAGCAGCACCAAATAGTAGAGAGGGGACGCTCTACACTCCAAACAAAAGAAAGAAAGGAGGGTCATAGCAACCTCACAAAGCAACAACTATTCCAACAATAAGTTGCAGCAATAATGGAGAGGAGGCCGCAGCCATACACAACCTTACACCAGTCTTAAAGGAGGCCACACTAAAAAAAATAGAAGAGGCTACACCCACATCAACAATGGAGGTCACACATACAACAACAATAGAGGTTGCACATAGAAATGGATCACCAAGGAGGGTCGCAACTAGAAGACAAGGGAGTTCGCA
>JZKD02S1005276.1:78185-109484 GCA_000966675.3 Picea glauca
GGGTGTTAGAGGAGGGCGGAGCCCCCCGCACGGGGGTTTGGGGGCAGCGCCCCCCAAATTTTTTTTTTTCAGGCCGACATATTTTCGTCGAGCCGAGCCAACATATATTTGCTGGGCCGACATATTTCCGGGATGACATATTTCCGGGACGACATATTACTGGGACGACATATTTCTGGGACCACATGATATTAGGTGGTTTTTCAGTACATGGTTTTTTGCCGATGGTTTTCTATTTCCGGTTAAGGAATTAAGGTTTTGGACTAATCCAGGTCATTGGGTTAGGGTTTTGGATGCCGCTGGCTTCTATATGTATATTGTATTGTAAACAATGTAACACAATGTGTATGAATAGAATATATGTTGGTTTTCCCGGTTTGGGTTTCCAGGTGAAAAATCTCTGTGTAATGTTTGTATTTTCCATTGTATCTTTTCTGTTCTTTTCTGAATATCAGTTTGCAGTAGATATTGTACAAGGTTAGAATTTACATACAACACATCATTCCATACTTCATAAAAAAAAATCCCATTTATGTCACTTTATGGATATCATCCTCCATCCATCATATCACCATTGAAATGGAATACAAACATTCAAGTAGTGGAGGATCACATAGGGAACCAACAAGGGGTCCTGAAACTATTGAAGGAAAAATTGGTTATGGCACAAAATATGGTGAAATAAGAAGCACATCAACGTGATAGTGAAATGGAATTTGAAGTGGGGGATTGGGTATTTCTAAGGCTACAACCATATAAAAAAGTGTCACCCAAGAAAAAAAAGAAGGGAAATAAATTAGCCTTGAAATATTATGCCCCGTATAAGGTTTTGCAGAGGATTAGAAGCATTTCTTACAAGTTGGAGTTGCCTCCATCTATACGTGTTCTTCTAGTCTTCCATGTTTCTTTCTTAAAGAAGGTCATTGGAAATAAGATCCCAATCAAAAATATTTTACTATAGATCAATGAAGAAGAGAAAATAATACAACAACCAGAAGCAATCTTTCAAACAAGAATTAAGTTGTTGAGAAATAAAGCAATTACAAAGTATTTCGTCAAATGGGAGAACCCACTAGTTGAAGAGGAGACATGAGAAGATGAGTTCTTCATGCAGAAGAACTTGTGGTTAGTCAGGTGTTGAAGAAAACACTTGTTTGAAAGGGAGGGGCATGGTAAATCCTAGACAAAGCTCCATGTTTTGTATAAAACCCCTTAGTAAGCCCCAGATATTTAATTATAACATTTCTAGTATTATAGGTGTACGTCGACTAGAACCTTTCATTGCATGCTTTTATCATAATTATACCTCTTTGTCTCATATATATATATCAAGGATATATAGTATTAGGATCATCTTATTTCATCTCATATTGTATTCTACAGTGGACATATTGTAAAAGGAGGTTTCCCCCTCAAAGAGGGATATAATTATTGATTTTCTATCATTTTTAAAGCACTAGATAATGAAAACCTATGCGTAAACCTTGACAACACCAAGCATAGAGTTCGTGGTGCGAACTCAACACTTACACAAGGAGGACGACACAGGACCTGTCACATGAGTTGTCAAAATTGTGATCATATATATCACCACAGAGTTAGGTTTGAATGAACTTGGGGTTGTTGGCTCAACTCACTTGGAAAGTAGGTTGCTCCATCGGATACGTAAAGTGACTATAAAAATGGAAATGAAGTTGGGAAAAGATTTGTAAAGTGTTTGGGTTAGTTGTTGTGTGTATATAATTGAGAGATGGAGTTGGGGTACCAACCCAAAGTTATCTTGGCACAATAGTCAACAAAGGTCCATTGTTTGAATGAGTTATGGAAGTCATGTACGAATTGTATTATAGGAAGGACATTGTGAAGCAAAGTTTGATGTAAAGAGAATGCTTGAGATTCCATGATGGAAATACTATGATTATGGAATATGGAAGAATACAATGAACATTGTGAATCAAAACTTGGCATAGCTATGAGAAGGATTGAAGAATATGTGTGAGATCAAGGAACAATAAAAATACTACAATGATGAAATGGGTGTATGTTTTGAAGAAATTGAATTTAGGGAGATGCCAAGGTTGGAGTCACTCTATAAGGAGGATTCCCAAGAAAAAGGATAAATCAAAATAAGGAAGAAGCTTCTTGATAGCAGAAGAATAATTTTTCAGTGTTTTCTTTGCAACGAAGACCCCTTCACAATAGACTATTCGACCAAGACTAGGTTGGAACAGTTGGAACAATACCAAGTGAAACATGTTGATTAGAAGCTTTCAACCATGATGGAGGTATTTTGAATCCCCACACATTCAAAGGAGATGCTGGAAGAAGTGGATGTTATGGAAGCACATATAGATGTGTTCAATGATAGAAGCCTCGAATAGTGTTTGCAAAGTGAAGGAGAAGGAATTTTATTTGTGGATACGATGATAAGTGGCATGGAGGTGGCTGCTTTATTGGACACCATTGGAAATAAAAATTTTGTGAGTGAGAAAACTGTTAATTTCTACCATCTTAACTATGAGAGAAACACGACCATGTTCAAGTAGGTCAAATCAACAACATAACCATAAGTTTAGGTGGTTCACTCTGTACCTTTGTGAGTGGGAAGTTTGTTTGGCAATTGGGACTTCACTTTTTCTTCATTGAAAGATAATGCATTAGTATTGGGGTAGTACTTTCTCATATTTTCCAAGGTAGGTCCACTCATGCATGAAGGATTCTTGGTATTCTTATTTAAACCAAAAATACCAAGTATTCCCATGACAAGAAAGAGGAAGCTTTGATGAATACCAAGGATATATGCAGTCAAGATGATTAAAGGAGTAAGGGAAATTATGGATAGACCTTGCGATGCGTAGAAACAATGAGGGGAGAGTTTTGACATGGTAACTTTGGGAGGATTGGGCCAAAGAAAATGAATATTTACAACAATGGATATATTGGTGAAGTATATATTAGAGAAGATATATTGTTTGCTAAGCATACAATGTTAGAATAAAGAGTGTGAGGATGATTTCAGGTAACTTGTCACAACATTTGCCAAGGACATCACACAAGAAATGCATCCTGAGTCACCATGCTTTCAATAGAATTGTGAAGGCGTTCAGAGATATTGGTTAGAAGACTAACTTTTGGGAAAAACTCCAAGACTTGAGATCCAATAGTGTGTTGAGGAACTCACTTAGCTAGTCTTGGAGTGATATGTAGAAGAAGTGGGGAAGGAAGATTGGAACCCCACATCCATTGTAAACATTTGCAGGAAATCCAGAACAATATGTGAGTTTCAACGAAGTGAATAATGATGTCAAATATCACTAGCGTGATTGGATTTAGAGGATTTTTTTCTTTAGGTTGACCAAAGTTTGAAACTCATAGATGTTGGGAGGAGACACCTAAAAAAATCCACCCATGTTAAGGGTTAGCATGGCTTAGCCTAGGAGTGATCCCTGGATGATTTTGGCATATTATATTCCCCTGGGTCATGATTTCTTATATCATAGGCTAGTCCCATAGGTAAAGGACACACTAGCAAAGAAAAAAAATTGTGTAGAACGACTAGAGGATTTAGGATGCACACCTAAGGAAATTAGTTTAGTGTTTAGGTACTTGCACACACAACACAAGTCTAACACTATGTACACCAATATCCTAGGTGGAAGCTATTAGGTACATTCTAGTCAATCAGAAGACAAAGAGTTGATGGACTACCAAGAAGCAAACAACGTGGCCTTCAGTGCCTTGAAAATAGGTGCTTTTGTAGACTTGCAGATATGCATTGTTGAGAGGAAGGTAATGTGGTGTGTGCGTTTTGGAGGGAGGAAACCTCAACATAGTGAAGACAATAGTTGGTGATTTGGGTTGCCATGAGGTGGATTGAAAACAAATTAGCGTGCTAGGTTAGTGAGGCGACTAGGCATCCAACAGGAAGGTGCATAACTTTTCCTTAGTCTTTGAGGTTCGACAAAGTGATGGAAGTGCATAAAAAAGTGACTATGTTTGGGGGTGGGGAGTACATTCTCATGAGTTTTGGATGAAATTTGGACTAGCTACCGAATTATTCCAAGGCATGAAGGATGTCAATGAGAAAAAGCATGGATGAGGTGGTTGTAGAATGATCGTGGTTCTAGGTCGTGAATAGTGGGCAATATTCAATTGTAGTGGGCATCAAAACCAGTAGTAGAGCAAGACACCATCAATGTAAAAACATCACGAAAGGATAGTGCAACAATTTTTGATGAAATTCATCCTTCGAATTGGCTGAACCAACCTCATTCAATCAAGCAATAGATCATGCAGAGTTAGATACACTGTAGATGGGTTGATTTGTGTAAACTCGGGGTTTCCACTTTGCAGCAAATTTTGGTTTCCATTTGAAATGAAACATGTGGTTTCGATTTGACATGAAATTTGTGGTTTCCATGAGGCTTGGTTGTGATGGATGAAACTTGTGGTTTCCATGAGGCTTGGTTTCAATAAGAGGAAGACTTTAGGTGGGGGAGGATGTAAGGCATTTCATGCTACCCACCGAGTGCAGACGCTTCTTGGGTGGATTTGGAGATGAGTCGGGTAGAGAGCACAAGGAAGATGCAATCGGTTGGGAAAACAAAGTACTATAGGTGTGAATAAGAGAAACTTAGGCGCACCATGTTGAGCTGTAGACCCAAGGAAACACATGCCTCATTTTCTTTGTGACAAAGGATGAGGATATGGGCTGTGTTTGGGAAAGAAAGTGGCAATTTTTATGTATGCTCAAGGAGTGGACCCACCTGCTCTTGGGAGCATGGGAAGATTGGATAGGTTGGATGACCCCATTGGAACACCCACTAATAGTCACATTGGTGGGTTCAAGGAAACGCACAAGGCAAGGCTGTGCCAAAGAGGGTGGGGTCCGTTGGCGTGAGGAATGTGCCAGTCTGAAAGGACACGATAGTTCATGAGAACACAAGTTAGACCGCCACATAGGTCCATGAAGGGGTGCATCGATTCATTTGGGAAAATTGGTCCGTGAAGGGGCACAACACCTAAAGGATCTAACGATTTGTGAAGGAAAAGGTTGGAGTACATATAAAGAGAATAAGGTGCATGAGCTAGATGCATCACACCTAATTATCACAACTCGAGCTGGAGAGTGATGAAGTGGAACGAAGATGAAGGTGAAGTGTGAAGGCTTCACTTAGTCCGTTGTTGGGGTGTCTTGGGTAGGAAGCATGACAGAGAGTCATGGAGGTTCATAGGGTAGTGAACGCGAGAGGGAGAAGACTATGAATTAGGTTGTGATAGGGAGACTTGGGTGTATGAGTAAGTAGGGAAGTGAGGATGTGACTTAGTCAAGTTCTTGTATGTCTAAGTATTGAGATGCAAGATCCTCTTTGTAAAGAATTGTAACAACATGTGTATAGTAGAAGACTTATGCAAGTGTTAGGCACAATTTTTTCTGCCCAACCATACTTGTCTCTTCTTGTGTAGAATGGTTGCATAATTGGTTAAGTATGAGAAATGTGTAATTGTTTAAGTAAAGAATGAAAGTGTACTTGGCACATTCACTCAAGGCAGTGTATGGATGTGTCTTGAGTGAGGCTTAGTCTAGACAAATTAATTTCCGTTTAGTCTAGCTTCCTAAATGAAATGTTGCAACTCCACTGGTGACTTGGGTGCTCCAAGTCAAGTTGGATCTATGGCACTTGACACCAAGCACAATGATAATAACTTTTACTTTGTTTTTTCATTTGATATTTCATATTGTTTCTTAAAATGAAATAAGCTAGCCTAGGTTCAGGATCTGTCAAGTGTCCACAGGGATTAAATCTATGTGCAGACATTTCCTTGGGTTTTGCACTCTAAAACATGTATGTGTAATGGAGAAGACTTTAAAACTTGTATTTTTTTCATTATTTATTTTTCCTTATTATTTTTTAATTTAACATTATGTAAACATGACAACATATGGGGCATGCTTAACTGTAAAGCACACGAAGATTTCTCCCAACATATGGGGCATACATGACAACATATGGGGTATGCTTAGTTTCCTTTTCCAAAAATTAATCAACTTAAATAATGAATTTAAACCCCAGATTTTACAATTAATCAGTTAGATCAGTTAGATAGATTCAAATGGTAATCTTTAGTTTCCTATCCACGGTTTTACATCATTCCATACTTGTTGGTTTACGCAATCTCATACCTGAATTTGTTTTCATGGCTTTTCTCTATAACACGATTTTGTGATAGAGGGCCCGAATACCACAATTAAAAAAGGTGAATTCCAAATTGACGCCGGTAATTACGGAAGCAAATTCTTCAATCGTTCTGTCCGATGTGTGTAATATATCTTTGATACTATTTATGCAAATTAATCAATCGATCCTTCTCCGCAGTGAACAACACCACGAGATTGTTGAAATTCGTTGTATTTTTTGCGCTAGGGTATTCGTTCTCTGAGAACTAGGGTTTCTGAGTTGCTCAGTCACTCATAGAGGAAGTACACCATACCTGAAGATGGGATCCTCCGTACACAGAGAGGACAGCAATATATATTCACCGCAGAAAGACAAATCTGTGCTATCTGCAACACCAACTCTCCATAATCTGTAGGTTCCATGGAAAGAAAGGAAGAGATTGCATGGTCCCGTTGGCAGCCCCTCGAAAGACAAAGAGATTTTGGAACAGCTCTTTAAAGAAGGGCATCGTAACCCTAGTCCATCTCTCATAGATGACTTTACCAATTTACTCAAACATTATATATCTGTTAAACATTATTTACAATGTTAAATATATCTGTAACCTCAATAGTATGTGACTGCCAGCTGTACGAGTTAGTGAGGATCTCTTGTTTTGTTTCTTGATTTGCTCGAATCTATTTAGCTCAGCAATATACTCAATAATACTTTCAACGCTATTATGCTGTGTTGATCTTCTTGTTTTCCATTTTCTATATTCTCTGCTTCACATTTTGTCATGGTATCAGAGCTTCAGACATAAGCCTCTTCACACAGTCTGGAGAGCAGCCCGATCCTATGAAGCGCAAAGCTTAGACTGTCTATGAGAGCATGGGACACAAGATTCTTTAGAGAGATTGGAGAACAATACACAATCCATAATATGCTCAAAAGATCGTTGGAGACAGCAAAGCGTGAGGAAGCTGAGCTGCAGAAGGACGCAGTGCTTAAAGACTCATGAGTATTTAAAGAATTCCTGAAATTATTTTGCATACTAAACAATTTTTGAAATTCTTTCTTCAGGATCAATGCTTTGCTGTCTCCGACGATTAGTGCTTTGCTAGTTCATTGTTTGGGGGAAACAACAAAAGAAGGTGATCAAAGATCCGAAGGCACAAGGCGCGAAGCAGATCTGGTTCGTTGACACTAGAAGGGACACATGTCACACAATCACACACTTCAGAAGAAAGATGGATACAAGAAGCCAGAAATTTCGAAGGCCCAAAGCTGGGAGTTCATCTTGACCATCCATCAACGAGGACACATGGTGCCATATCTGACAATTCAGAGATTCCCACTCTGAACGTCAACATGTATTAGCAGTCGAAAACTCAAGAACATCGGAGTTTTGAAGAAGATCTTTGTCGTTCGTTGCAGAGGCCTAAGGATCATTGGATCTACACCTCTAGAGATAGTTTTCTTCCTTGGCACTTCGCGACTTTTTTGATTAAAAGAGGTGATACATCCCAGAACTATGAACTCTCGAAATAACTCTGAGTCGTAGATCTAGATAGGTAATTGAGACTGTCGATCTCTTCCCCATGTTTGGAAGTTTGCGAGTTTGAAAGATTGCAAGGGAAGAAAGGAATATCGCCCAGAGCCCTGAAGGATCCAAGGCACGAAGTCCCAAAGTAATTGTGGACCATTTGATCTTAAATCAATGAGGATTGTTGATCTTTGCAACACATACCTTATTCAATAATTTAGCTATTCAGAGAAATTGAGACCTTCATGTGTCTTAACACCCAACGACCGAAGACCCGAAGCATCTGGTTTTTAGCCCCCGGTCACATGAGAAGTTGAACTGTAAATTTATTTTGGCTCTCGTGTAAACTCATATATCATGATTCCACCATTAGAGGGGCTACAGTTGCTAAAGAACAGAGCTAAGATATTTGAATCCATAGATATCGCACTTGGATAGTCAAATCCAGCCAGATCGAAGCTAGACAAGTGGTCTACCCCATGTTTTTCGGCATGAAGTCACACAAAGGATTTCATGGACCTGGTTTCGGCATAGGAAATAGGTAAGAACGTAAAACTCTAACATTTTTCTTGTTAATTTTTTCTAAGATGTCCACGTCTAGCAATTTAGGACCAACTCGAGGACCTATTCTTTTTGGAAAGAACTATGAGTTTTGGTCTCTTAGAATGAGATCATTTTTGCAATCTCAAGAGTGTTGGGATCCAGTAGATCTTGGATATGTGGAACCAGATCCAAAAAACCTTGCTACCATGACCAACCAACAAAGAACTGCTCAGGCAACACAAAGGAGCAAAGAGAATAAGGAAAAATTCTGGATTTAAAACTCACTGGATGACTTGATTTTCTAAAAAATCATAGGCATTGTTACTTCTAAACTGGCCTGAGACATCCTTACATCAACCTACCAAAGAAATGACATGGTCAAAACAGTCAAACTGTAGACCTTGAGGACACATTTCGAGACTTTAAAAATGACAAAATCTGAAAAGATTGATCAGTTTATGACTAGAGTCGTGGGAATTGTGAACTAGATCATATTGAATACTAAAGTCATCCCTGATCAACAAATTGTTCAAAAAGTCCTTAGAATTTTACCAAAGAAATTCGAAATGGTTTTTACAGCTATCCTTGAATCCAAGGATCTATCAAATTTTTCAACGGATTAATTAATGGGCTCTCTATTGACACATGAGACCAGACTACATCTCAAAGATGATTCAATAGCCAATGCCTTCAAGACTCAATTTTCCTTCAGCAGAGAGAGAGGAAGAGAAAAAGGCATAGATCATTGAGGAAGAGGGAGAATTCCAAGTAACCATCACTCAAGTGAAGGTCACACACAACATAACCAAAATCATAATTTCCAAGATCATAGACAAGAGAACCAAAATCAAAACTTCCAACCTCAAAGAGGCAGAGGGAGAAGATCAAATGACAAACCAAGTATACAATGCTATTATTGTAAGAAGTTCGGTCACTATGAATCTAAATTCCAGAAGAAGTAAGAAGATCAACTCTTAGACATAGCACATGTCTCAAATCATGAAGGATAAACTTCATATGGTATGTTTCTCTCATGCCACAAGACTGAAGAAAAACATAAAGATCTTTGGTTGTTGGACAATGGATGTGGAAATCACATGACAGGTACAAAGATTTACTCTCATGCATTTATTCTTCAATTTCGTCTAATATTACACTTGGAAATGATTCTTTAGTCAAAGTTCAAGGAAAAGGAACTGTCCCTATTCTTACTAAACAAAATGTAAAGAAAGACATACACAATATCTATCATGTTCCAAATCTGACACATAATTTGTTAAGTGTAGGACAACTAATTGAACATAGCTATAATGTATTTTCTGAAGGAGAGTCATGTAGCATATATGACAAAACCCCTTGCAGAAAATTGATTTTTGAAATACACATGACCAAGAATAGAATGTTTCCCCTAACCCTCAAAACTGCAAATCTAATCCAATCATATGCACAAAGTGAATCCACCCCCAATGAAACTATGGTTTGGCATACAATATTTGGACATCTACCCTTTCAAAGTCTAAGTCTTCTACATAAGCACTCCATGGTCAAAGGTCTACCTGTCTTCAAAGAGAAAAATTGCCCATGTGAGTCTTACATTCTTGGAAAACATAAGAGAACTAGTTTTCCACAATCCTCCACTCAAGCCAAACAACACTTAGAGCTAGTTCACACTAATCTATGTGGACCAATGCAAATAGAGTCAATAGGTTGTAGCGTTTATTTTAAAATGTTTATTGATGACTTTAGCAGGAAAATTTGGATCTATTTTTTTAGACGCAAGTCTGAAATTTTTGCAAAGTTCAAAGAATTCAAAGTTGGAGCCAAAAAACAAAGTGGAAAATATGTAAAATCTCTTAAGTCAAATGGAGGAGGAGAATACAGCTCAAAATAATTTGCAAATTTCTACAAATCACAAGGCATCATCATGCAAACTAGAACTAGGTATACTCCACAACAAAATGGAGTCGATGAAAGGAAAAATTAGACAATAATGAACATGGAAAGAAGTCTTCTCAAAGAGAAATATATGTCAAATACATTTTGGGCTGAAGAAGTAGCATGCTCAGCTTATCTCCTCAATAGATCTCCAAACACCAGTCTCAAGATGAAGGTCCCTGAAGAAGCATGGAGTGGAACAAAGCTAAATATTTCTCATCTCAAGACATTTGGATGCATAGCATATGCTCACATACTTTCTGAATTAAGGAGGAAACTAGATGACATAAGTGAGAAATGCATCTTTAATGGCTATAGTGAAACATCAAAAGATTACATGCTCTACAATCCAATCTCAAAGAAACTGATCAAGATCCAAGAGCGTGGTACAATAGAATTAATACTTACCTGATCAAGAGTGGTTTTAGAAGAAGCCAAAATGAGCCAACTCTTTACACCAAAACTGATCAGCACGGTAAAATTATGATTGTATGTTTATATGTTTATGACATGATATATAACAAAAGTCTTGAGTAAACTAGTTTTAAGCATGCCATGCAATGTACGTTTGAGATGACATATCTTGGCATCATGAAATATTTCTTGGGGATTGAGGTTGCCCAATCAACCAAAGGCATTTTTGTCTATCAACAAAAGTATGTAGCAGACATCATCAAAAGATTTTGCATGGAAGACTGTAATCCAACAGAAAATCCTATACCACCAGGCACAAAATTGAGCAAGAAAGATGAAGGTCCTATAGTCGACCCTACCCTGTACAAAAGTTTAGTAGACAGTTTGTTGTATCTTACAACAACTAGGCCTGATATTATATATGCAGCCAACCTTGTTTCCAGGTTCATGGAATCCCCCAAAGATTCCCAGTGGAAGATTGCGAAAATGACTATGAGATATGTTGCAAACACACTCAATTTTGGCTTATGGTACACTCAGTATGATGATAATAATCATCTCTCTGGTTACATGGACAACGATTTTGCATGAAGCCTAGATGACAGGAAAAACACCTCAGGACATGTTTTTCACCTCGGCACAAACATGATTTCATGGGCATCCAAGAAGCAACCCATTGTATCAATATCTTTTGTAGAGGAAGAGTATGTCACTGCTACCTCAACTTTCTGTCAAGTTGTGTGGCTGAGAATAATATTGAATGATATGTCACATATAGAATAATATTAATTGTTCATATTTACATGCGTTGTATATTTTTTCAATATGTAATTGAACCTAGCTTTTCTTGTCAAAATGAGTTATTTATTTAAATGGTAGACATTTTTGTTAATACTTTTGCAGATTGTAGCCGATACTTTCTATACTGTTAAATCAGTTTTCCATGGCAAAATGAATTATTTATCTACATGGTATGCATACTTTTTTTTTTGAGATATTAATCAATACTTTCTTTTCTATTAAATCAGTTTTCCACCCAATCCTGTGCCAAACTCTCCTTACATTCGATATTGAGAACACAAACAACTTTTTCCTCATACCAATGCTTTTGTTCGAGCAAGCCTTTAAATCAGATTTTTTTTCTAAATAAATAACTCTCAATCAAACCTGAAAAGGAAGTGCATTTTCTTTTGGATAAATTTTGACTATTATTCTAGAAAGATTAGTTGGAATAAATTGTTAAAAGTTGGTGGTTGGCATATATTCAAATATAGAAAAAAGATTTAGTATCAAAGAATGAAAAAACTGTATCTCTCGGCTCTGCCAGCCTTGAGAATGGAGAGAAAATGTTTATGAGGTTATGTTGTTGTTGTAAAGTTGACATAGACTTGAATGTGAGTATTTGAATGGCCTTTTATTGAATAAGGTAACTTTTATGATCTAAATAACTAAGGGTAACTTTTTTCAAAATGAAATTAGTTAATAAATTAGAAGATTATTCTTATCACAAATTTCAATTATTTTAAAAAGATTAAACCAATATTTAAACTCACATTCAATATATTTTCTCTAGTGTTCAAAATTTTTTAACCATTTAATAAATTTCAATAAATTTTAATGTTTTATGAAAGAGAAAATATCTACTCAAAATCTCTTCTAACTATTTGAAGACTGCTAGAAATATATATAAATAATTTTTTATATACATATAGCTTTATTATAAACATTAAAACCTCTAAATAGATATTGAAATCTTTATGAGAACCACTTATATATATGTACCATAAACATTAAAACATTGAAATAAATATTTAAATCTCTTATATAATCATTACTAAATTATAAAAAACATTAATAAATAACTAATTAATTACTTTAAAAAAAATTAATTTACACAAAAAGATACACAAAAGCAAGAATTTAGGAAGGTTAGAAACCTTGAGTTAACCTTACATAGACCATCATAAAACACAAGTAAATCCAACTCACATTGTCATATTTCTTGTAAAATTCTAATTTGATTATGAAGACAATAAATTTTATACCTTAACAAAATATAGTTTCTCTTAAACCAGGCTAACATCATGAATAATTGTTCTACTAAGAATGCACCGTTGATTTCATCAAAGATGCATGGAGCATCCCCTTTAGGAATCATGGTTGAAAAGGTTGAATGGAAAACTCCAAGATTTTTCTTCATTGTCTTCCTTGTTTTACCACATAAAGGAAATCCTCATTGAGAATCTCATATAATCTAATTTAGAAATTTATAGGATATCCATTCAACCAATAGCCTTTATCTATATTAACGGCCTTTTTCTATATTAATGAAATGGATCAAAATGTTTAATTATTGCTTAGGATTTTTCTCCTTGAACTCTAAATTTTTTTCATTATATACAAACTTAGAAAAGTAGCAAGAGAGATTAATTATTTCTATTATATTCTACTATATGCATAATTTTGGAATTTATTTTGTTCTCTTCTTAATGCAACAACCAATTTCATATAGTATTTTATCTCAATTGTGTCGCCTCTTAGCCAACAATGTCTCTTTTATTCCTTAAATATCTTAAGACTCTACATTTCACATTTGATTAAAATGTCACTTGTGTTACTTTGGTAAATGTGTCCTATCATCCACTCCACATCTTTCAATTCTTTCTAAGAGTACTTTGTACTTATTCCTAGGCTTTCCTTCTCTCATGGATTCATGGGTAGAAATTCCTCAACTTGCGTATGCAAAACCTTAGTCCATGGGTAGGAATGACTAGGTATTTGGAAACACATTGCAATTTAGAGAGATGACATATAATAGGAGGAAGGGTAAGGAGTTCCTTGGATGTCATTTAAGCACGAAAATTGAACCATAATACACAAGAGATGATTGAGACTCCTTGGGTGCATGGGTTATATGTGCATACCCAAAGTCTCGAGAAATCCAAAGACTTAGCGGTAGTGATAATAACCATGAAGTACATTGTATATTGGGTCCACATTGATTATTGGAAATGGAGTGGATTAAAAGGAAACATAAAAGAAGGAAAGAATAAGACAAATTCCACTATATATACATGACATATGAGACCCTCCCCTAAGGATGGTAGTAGTCGCACTACCTAGGTGGGTGGGTGCAAAGGGTGAGTTGTTACAGAAGGCTGCAATGCCAACCATTACTCACTTGATCAATGGGAATAGTAGTGAACCATTACACAATTCCTTTATATGAGTTGGGATGCCTAGGGTGCATAAGTAGGATGTGAAAAAACAAGGGGATACACTTCCCTTATCCATTGGAGTTACCTTTGGGCACACGTGAGTACAATTGGGAACACTACTAATCATACTTGGAAAAACTAGGTACAATGAGTGCACATAATGGATGCACGTGTTGAGGAATCGAAGGAGGAAAAGGTGATGGGTGTTACTTCGGTCTTCCTTTGAATCAAGGGGGCTTTCAAGTGCAAGGAAACTTTGATACAAAAGGAGGATCCCTCAAAGGTTCTTGGGAAGGGACAAGATGTATTGGTCATTCACACAAGTGTAAAAGAGATCTATATTTTGTGCTATGTTCGAGGTTGGCATAGTAAGGTGAATTGTAGTGGTTGAGTAAGAAGAAGAAGAAGACATGACTTATATGATTTAGGCCTAGTTTTTATTTAGGGGTTCGATTGATAGTTCTTGTAGGGAGTTGGTCCTTGTGAAATTGTACTCTGTAAATGAGCTACAAGAAGTAGGCCATGCTATGTTTTTCTACATTATACATTTATTTATATAAAAAAAAATTAGGAATACACATTGGGCACTACCTATACTTGCATATTGTGGTTTCTTTACTTGGATGAATGTTATCTTCATTTTTTTTCTTTGTTTTTCCTAATTGTTCAAATATTTTCTAAATACACGTATTGTTGGGATGTTGTAAGCCATTAGTTGGACATGTGCCTATTGTTGGGTGATCTTGGTTTTTTTAGACTAAGTTATGCATCTAATATACTATATGTTAAGGTGAATCTATTTCTATACCTTAAGTGAATAGGATTAGTCTAGTTGTAGTAAGTGCTCATTGGTCAAGCCAAAGGTAGTGCTGCATGAATGTAGATGGTGACAAGAAAAGTTTTGGGAAAGACTCTTAGGTCCATGATAGGTAGTATCATATCTCAAATTATTCAAGAAGTATCATATATCATAATTTCTTATGTTACAAATCTGATCTGCATCATCCTTTCACAGTTTTTCCAATCCTTTATCCCTTCCTCGTGTGTAGCCAAAATCTCGTTGGTGTTTCTCTCATTGCAACATCTAATGCCAACATTCTTTGTTTTTTGGGTATGTATAACTCAAATATTTAAAAAAAAGAACTTACCTTAGTTAATATATCAAATGCTTGTGTATTACGTATCTTTGTTCCAATCCATCACAAAGTGCGAGTAATGCGAGCACATCTTATAGTCGATACTTTGTGCAACTAGTGCTTAAAATGTTCAAGTCCTTCCTCCAAGTATGATGCACAAGAGATAATGCTTCTCCAAGTAAGTACACCATATATAGTGGGATTGTTATAGTTATCCATGCATGTTTTCATATTATATAGGTTATCATATTATTTTATCATGGTTTCCACACACCATGTTTCCTCTGTGGGGTCTGATGGTGTAGTGACCTTTCAGTCTCCTCATTAAAAAAAAAATATCTCTTTTTTAAGTTAATAATCACTTGGCTGTCAAAGGCCCAATCCCATGTGAAAAATGTTGGATACGGATCAATGTTATTCAAAATATCAATGAAATCAAAGTCAACTATGTTGTGCACTCCATCTATATTAATAACTACTCTACTCATCTCGAGATGGGTATTATCTTATGCTAGTTCTCCAATCTGAACTGAATAGTTGACCAAAGTAGTTTTGGTTTTCCCATCATCTCCGATGTATTTCTTGGAATAAAATTTACATCCAATCATAATTCAAAGATGACATTATCCATGGCATACAATCCTATCTAAGAACTCAATATGAATTATTTATGTATCCTCTTCTTGTGCAATACTTGGTTCAATTCTCTCTATGTCATAGGTACTTCTATGTCTTGGGTGTATTAATCGATCATCCCGCAAAATACATTTAACATTATTTCATCATTCATTAATTCTAAACAACTCTTTAGAAAATATTTCAAACTACTTACCTTTTCGACTGGCCTTTCTGGAATTGTGCAATCATAAACGAACGACATATCATATATTAGTGTCATATTTGATGTTGATGATATCCAATATGGTTCCAGAATTTTCTTTTCTGGATTTTTGCTATGTCTCTTTCTCTTTTTGTGCATTAAAGGATGGCATACGATCAACATATTTTCTTATCCATTACTCGACTCCCCTTCCCTTCTCCATCACATCTGGTCTAATTCTCATTATGTTGCATGTAACAATTGTTATTGTGGGTTGATCATCTGGCTACTCAAATGCTACCATTTGTAGGTTTAATTTATGGTTATGATCATGATTCTAGTTCCCTCTTTCCTACCATTTCATTTTTAGTTAAGGACATTCCTATTTCACATGATCCAATGCTTTGCAATACATGCATTTTGTGCAAGGATTGATGAAGTGTTTTTCTAAGTGTCCAAGTTGATTTCAATTATTACAAATGATCGGTCCTCTTCCTCCTCTACCAAATCCACCTAGTTATCAAAATTTGTTGAATCTTTCTCATTCACCCTGATTAAAGCCTCTCAAAGTATTGTACTTCAGAACCCCTCCTTCTATGACGACATTTTCTTCTTGGAATTTTTTCACATCTAAAGTGAATTCTCTGATTAAGTCGAATGTGTGACAATATTTCTCAGTGCGTCCTACATATTTGCAAAAATTAAAGAAAGAGTTATTGGGCATACTCTAATACTTCTACAATAATGGACAAGGAGTAGAATGGCGTAGCCATGTCTTGCATATTTCACAATAATCTAATCATTTTCCTAATGGGTTCGGTTCTCCTGTAGCCATATATTGCACAAATATTGGGCATTCATCCTCACGATGGCATTTTTTCTTATATTTAATACACAAAACCTATTCATGTTTTTTTTTTCTTCATTATTTATGACAATTGAATCCTAAGTGAAGCCAAGTGTGACAATACCTATACGATTCTTGTGCCATATCCTATAGGAGGCTCTTCTAACTTCGTCATAATTTCTAATTCTTCTGGATACAACATGACCTTATGTTGTGTCAACGATTAATGAATGTTTTGTAGCAGACCTGTAATAAGGAATTCTTGATGTTTTTCATCAAGTATATAAAATGTTAATCTAACCATCACATGTTTAAATAGTTGATCTTAGTACCAAACAGTCTCATTCTATACTTGCTTAATTTTTTTTAGCTTTGTGATATACTGAGATTCATATTTCATCTTTTCCAATTCCCTTAACAATGCTTGTCCAATCTCTTCCAAAGTTCTTGACTTTCTTAGCAGTATAGTAATCCAGTACTTCATGTACGATAGCAATGCATGACCTATGAATGTGGTGGATAATTGTGAAATATCCATTGCTTCATCTGGGACATTCCTTGTAATCCATATCATGTCCCATACAAATAGATGTTGCTCTAGGTCCTCCAACCTCGTTCCCTGAAATTCAGGCATTCTTAGTGTATGATCTATTCCTACCATAGTATTCTATGTAGTACTTACCTTTGGTGATGTTGAATGACTCTGGTTCCTTGCACTACTTATACTATTATGATTAGTGTTCCTACTTCCTCCACCAACTACAATTTCTCTTGATAGAGTTTTGATTTCTACTTTAGATCTAGGTGACACACACGGTCATGGGTTCAACAAAGATTTTGATCTGAGATGGAATTTTGTCTTCTTCTGAAATGTACTCAAGATCCCTTTCTTTCTCTTTCCTTTCTCAGTATAGTGTGATCTAGAGTATTATGCACAGGTATATTTTATCAAAAACTATGTGTTTCTCTTCTCTCTTAGCTACAATCTCCTTCTTACTATACCTATAACTTTTCCCACAACAAAATACTCCAATCTCTCGATACTACTCAATTTATTCCTCTCTCGACATCCTCAATCCTTCTGATCCTTCCCCATCCTTTCCACTCTCAACCATCCTTCGATCATCCCCCAATAACCCTATGTGCACAAATACGCTTAGAAATCAAAATCTATCTTCATGACATTCTTGTCCCACAACAACATCTTTATCCAACTAGAAAATGCATTTATATATCTTCTGTGTGGACCCTTCAAGAAGTCCCTTTCTATGAAACTATAAGATTGGGTACAATCTATTGCAAAATTTGTAATGTAACCCCCCGATATACTATTCAACCAAAAATCAACTATGCAAGAAGCTTTATTAATTACTCTATTAAATTGTTTGATCAGTTAAGAGGTCCATTTTCTTGAATCTTGAACTCTATATCTCCCAAAAATTTCCACTAGCCTTTCTAACCATTCAATCAAAATTATTGGAAATTCACCAAATAATATTTCGTGAGGATTCGTGAGTACATACCTATGAAACCATTGCTCATTGCTAAGCCATTGTTTCCTATTCTATTCTCTTGCAAATTCTCATTGGTTCCTTTCTATCCATTGAATGATATCCTCCTTATTCGACCTCAAAAACATTCCCCTCAATTACAGTTCTTGGTCCTCATAACATAACCATTTGTTGGTATGGGGTGGCTAGACCCGGGGTTAATCATTAACATACCAACAAAACCCTCAAACACTGACCCTTTTGACATCACCTGGAAATAAATTAAATCTTCATTTGTGGCATCTATAGGGGTTTTAGGAACCAAGGTTCTTCAATGATGAGGGGAAGTGAATAATTCAACATGTTCTTACTAACCATCTACTCCTGTGTACATTTTTTTTTACTTAACAATCACTTAAAACTCAATATATTCTACGCATGACATTATCCCACTTAACATTCATTCATTCATTGGTTACTTCAATGCACCACATTATATCATCATATATAAATAATGCATTCAACATACTTAATCCTTTTTCATAATTATAGCATAACAATAAACCTCATAACATGCAAAGAAAAAACATCATCACATAAGGGTTTAACATGGTTCACCCAACTCTGGATACATCCATAATGACTAACCTCTTATATTAGTCATTGAAAATATTCTTAAAGTTGTCCAGTGTGCTACAAAATATGCATTAATAGCATTACCAAAAGCTTCCTAGCTATTCTACTATAGTGCGAGCTTCACCCCTTAGTCAAACTCAAAACTTATTCCAATGCTCGACTCAACTTACGCCCAAATCACCAAGAACTTCTCATCTCCAAACCCCTTCTATCAAAAACCCATTACATATTTATACATAAAAATAGGGCTATGATCATTAGAATGTAGAAATGATGTACCAAAATCCTAACTACTTTTTTCCTTTTGTTCATTGTTCCATTGCGTTTCCCCCTATCACATTATTTTACACCTTAAATTATTTTCCCTTTGCACCCTTTGGTCCATATTATAACTACCTTTTGTTCTTTGACTTATTCTAGTGAAAATCCAAAAACTTAACTAAAATTCTTGTCCAACAAATGGTAATCATAGATAGGGAAAATGTGTGAAGACATTTTCGGCCGAAACTTGGTGAAGTTTGGGTAAGGTGAACCAACCTTTCACATAGATAGTTTGGATGTAGACTTGCTTGTTTATTTTTATATTTTTTATAGAATTAAGTGGAATACCGATGTTAATCCCTAGAAAAGCCCCATGTTATGTGTAAAACCCCTTATTAAGCCCTAGATATTGAATTACTAAGTTTTTAGTATTATAGGTGTTGGTTCCCTAGAACAATTCATTGCACCCTTTCATTGTAATTGTGCCCCTTTGTCTCCTTTATATATATCAAGGATATCTAGTATTAGGATCTTCTTATTTCGTCTCATATTGTATTATGAAGTAGAAATATTCTAAAAGTAGGATTACCCCTCAAGGTGGATTGTAATTATATATTTTTTTATCATTTTTAAGGTGTTGGAATCATAGCATTTGGTATAAGAGCTCATTGATCCTAGGGTTTTTATTCTCCAAGCAATCCATCTTATTATTTTTTCTATAATGTTTTTCTGCAATGACTCATACCGTGAAACTTGGAGGTTATTTAGAAGACATATCAAGGAATATGTGATAAAAAATTCATACTTTGAGTCCTCATACATTCARAGACACACTTGTGGAAGATAKGRTATCTRAATCATCCTATTAAGTARTTTGAAACAAGTSTCTCGGGTAAAATTGTCATATCTTGTTCAATGAGGATCAAMACTTAATGAGACTAGTTGCATTTTAAAGAGGACTATATGTAGTATTTTGGGTACATGTTTTAGATTCAGATRTCAATTATYRTTTATGTGGTATGATRTATATTGTTTCTCTCCTAAAAAGGACAAAACTCAACAAGGTGTGGGGAAGTTACCCTAAATTCCACTTGGCACATCTATTTTTAATCAAACATGTGGAATTGAAGAGAAGATATATCATATTAATACATGATGAAATAGCAGTCTCATAAGGGCCAAAATTTTATAATTATATCATAAGGAAGTTTAGTCAGGAGCATACACTCAAAATTAAGGGTTGAAAGGTACGTAACTTAAAATTGACATAATTTTTTGATGGAAGAACTTTTTCTAGTGATTCAAAGTTTTTGATAAATATAGAATAGAGGAGTATTATTATTATTATTCTATATGGGTCCCAAAAATATGACTACACCAATTAAACCTCCATAAGTCTACACTACATCCTAATGGGTTGGCGTTATTTTTTAAGGTGAAAGCATATTAGATGGATTTGTATTTGGAACTCTCATACTCATTTTTGAGAACACCATATATTTAATATATATTGAGAAATCTTCTACTGGAAAAAAAAGTCTCATCTATAACTCAAGAATAAAATGAGATACATAACAGGCTATCCAAATTGGAGGAAAATGGATGAGAATAAACAAGAAATACAAAATTCCATTTCCATGATGTGTCAAGATTTGTATGAGAGAATCCCTAAAGGAGATATCAAAATGCAAGGAACTCATGAAAATAAAGGTAGTATTCATGTTGAAAAAACTATCAATAATAAGCCATTTTCAACTAGTGAATCTAACTCTAATAGTGGAGTTAATTATGTTGGGGGTCCCAAATTTAACTTTCCCAAGATTGAATTAATTAAGTTTGATGTGACAAATCGGTATTTTCCTAGGTGAACTAAATGGATAAATATGTTGAACTACATAATATTATGGATGATAAGAAAAGGATTCACATAGAAACTTTGAACTTTGAGATAAAACCATATCAATGGTATCAATGAATAGTGAAAATAAAGCCACCTATTTATCATTATACTTGGGTTTTATTTACAAGAGACTTAGAAGAAAAATATTGGAAAGTGTGGGAACATGACTCCTTCAGTCAATTGACAAGAATCAAGCACTTAGGTGATATTGAATATTATAACTCAGAATTTTAGGTATTGGCCACAAGGGTGCATGACATAAGTGAGAAACAATTGTTGGAAGCTTACATGGATGGATTAAAGGAAGAGATAAAACATGAGATTTTATTAACACATCCTACAAACATTATGGAAACCATCCAAATGATCGCAAAAAAGGCTACACAAAAATCTACCATGGAGCATACACAACAAGAAACTATTGTTTTGGGATCATAAGACATGCATACCTCAATAAAAAAGATTGACACCTCAACAAATGGGTGAAAGAAGAGAAAAAGGACCATGTCTCAATTTCGACAATTGTTAGAATATAATGGATTTGCTCATTTAACCATAGATGGTATCACTATTGTCACCCAACCATAGGTCGAAGCCACCCCCAACCACCTTAACCTTGATAGAGAATCAGTCCGGAAGCAAACCCTATACTGGATAGCCAAACAAAGGTGACACACCTTTCTCCAAGAATAGTGCACCAAGAAAGAGCCACAAGAGTTGATCAGAGAGTCCAAACCATAAACAAGAGATAATCCAAGATGAAACTGAAATCTGCTAGATGCAACAACTGCAACGAAAACTCTCCTCCAAACTTGCACACAAACTAGCCAACTGTAGTGCGCAGAAGTTTTACTTCTACAGTTATGAGAATAGTGGCCAGAATGAAGACTGACCTCCTATATTTATACTATTTCTGGAAGACTAATAGGGCCAAATTTTCATTCTAGGTACTAGTTCTTTAGTATATATCATTTCCTTTAGCTGACTTCTTCTATTGGAGGCTAATAACCTAATACAAGTCATTCTCTTGAGTCAGCCTATCTTCTAGGGTTATTAACCAATTAATTGGGGTTTCTTATTGCTTCCTGGAATATCTTATTCTCATCATGTTTACACGTGGAGGTAAATACCTCCCGTAACTACCATAATATCAACACTCCCTCCTAGGTAGGGAGGTATTGAAGGTAATGGTCTTGAGCACAAACATACCATTCACCCGGTAACATAAACATAGTCGTAAAGAATAACTCATGATTAGATCATGAGCACCATCATCACTATCAGTGTCATAAACTGGATCATTTCTGGAAACCATACTCCATCTGATTAATCAGACATGATGATGGATAAGTCACTCACTCGATGGATTGATACAAAAACCATTCTTCTAATATAGACATATGTCCTAGAAGAATAAATGTCCTCGACCATTTTTTCGTCTGGGAAATATCTATCCATTGATCGTCAATCTAGTTGATAATCATTTCCAACACTACTAGTAGTATTCAAGGCAATCAAAACAATGTCATTCAATAGAACACAACTTTGTCTATCCATAGTAGTACACAACTACAATCGAGTGGTACACTGCCACACCAACTAGCACACATATACTTGATCAGTGATTTATAATCACAATCAGTGGAACACATCCACCACAATAGTATACATCTACTGTCGAGAGACATATAGTCTCCATAACAATCATATCATCTGATGTAAACCTGCACAAAAAAACATTGTTACGATATAAACTGAATCATTTGGGCCATTCTTCCATTCACATCTATGATATTTGGAAGAGCATCTGCCCTCACAAGGTAAAACATCAATGATGATATATATGGACTATTCTTCTCAAGCAAGGAAGAATATCTGTCTCGATTTATGATCCTGGACCATTCACCTATCTAGGTCATTGCTTCGGCACTAAACAAAGTGAAACCTGGAGAGAATGATTCTTCCCTAGGGAATGCATGTCCCTGATTGTTGAACCTGGGCCATTCACCTATATGGGCCATTCCTCCATCACTAAACAAAGTGAAACCTGAAGAGAATGAATCTTCCCTAGGGAATGACTGTCTGAACCATTTCCTTAGGAAATGACTGTCCTGTACCAACCTCCAAAATGAACCATTCTTCAAAACTACTCACAACTGTGAGCTTCAAAAGAATGATTTTCTAGCAAGGCAAACCAATCTTCTTGACCACTACTAAGAGTGACCATCAAGAAGAGAGAGAGTCCTAGACCATTCCCCATGTTAACCACAAGGGGAATCATTGTTTGTGGTACATCAACAATCCATCGAACCATTTTCATTACGAAAATGACTGTTCAATCTGGACCGTTTTCCGAACTGGAAAATGCCTGTCCATCAGAAATCTCAAACCACTTTACAAAATGGAATGAAACTTTTCATCCTAGACCATTTTTTGAACTTGAAAAATGATTGTCCATAAATCAATAACACATTAGTTCTCCCTCCCAAGCTGGGATTTGTCTCTTCCTTTTTCAATAAGGAAGTCGTCTCCTACGAGCTCTATCTTGAGTATGCAAACTCTTTCATCTTGGACAAAGGCTTTACCAAAATGTCCTCTTATCTTCTCATCTGTGGAGATATATATTGGAGAAACACTTTCTCTTTTATGGAATTCATCATGGATAATGTAATGCTTGATCTCACTGTACTTTGATCTTTCTGGAACACTGGTTTTCTTTGAAGGCTTCATATAGCTCTGATCAATATAGTATATCATTATTGGATTCATATTTTTTTTCTTGTTGGCTCATAACATTGTGGCAAGGATAAAACTAGAACATATTCAAGTGGTACTTATTCTACCATCATGAGAGTTTTTCATGGATTATCAATCCATCATATTGAGCTTATGAGTAACCATTCTGATACAAAATCTTTGTTATAGAAAGTTTTTCACCATGCTTCTGATGTGCATTTGAGGTTCTTTACCAAGTTGTCTTCATCTGCATACAAGGGTTTCTTGCTGGTATACCTTAAAGCCTTGAGGTCTTTCTTCCTATTCTCTTTGTTCAATTATTTTGGAGAATATTCTTTGCATTCATCTGATGTAAACTCCAACCCATGGATATTGTGAACGATATAATTTCTCATGTAGAGGTATGTCTGGTTGACTAGAACAAAAAACCATCATAGTCTTCTCCCTCCATCTGGGAGAACCTCTAGTTCTGGATCTCGCAATGCTTTCATTCATAAGTCTTACATACACACAAATTTCAGTTCCTTTTCTTGATTTCTTTTAGTGAGTTCATATCAAGCTACTAGTCTTGTGATTCTCGATACAATGACTGGTTGTTCTGTCTTTTCCTTCTCTCTTGGAATCTTCATGTTCTTCCTCATATTTTTATTTATCTCTTAGGTCCATGGAGTTTTCTATAGATTCCATTCCATGAATATTCCAACTTCTTTCTTTCATCATAGGATCATGGATGTGGATGGACAACCATGGATACTTTAAGGCTTCTTTTCGAAGAAGATTTCTTCTAAAGTCAAATTGAACACATGTTGCTCTTCATGGTTGCTAACATTGATGGGAACATGGATAGATACTTCATCATCTTAAGTGGATCATATTATTTAGTATTAACTATCTCCTAATCCTTTCTTCATGCATGAATGCATGCTCATCTTTTGGAATTCTATAATCAACTCCCTCCAACTAAGAGAGCCCATGCTTCCATATGCATCCTTATTTCCTTCTGCAAAGTGTCACGAGTCTTTTTCTAATTTCCTCTTAATTTTTGACTTCTTTATGTCTTTTACTTCTTCTAGGTTTCTTCCATATTGATTATGATTTCAACTTATCTTCCAGTTGTTACTTATGTAATAACTTCCACATGAATTGTTACCAGGGTTTGTTGATGTACTTCATCATTTCATGTGTATTTCCTGACTTGTAGTCATTGTGATAGCAATCCTTATCTTGTTTTTCTTTCATAGGTATAGTTTCTATTTCAACATATTATCTTCTAGGAAATATATATGCAAGATATGTACAGAAAACATGGTATGTACGAGAGCTATGAAGAGTATTGTTACCTTGTCTTAGAAGAAGACGTATGTTTTGTCCTACTTGGATTTATTTGAGGGTTCCCTTTCTTCGGCAACTGATGCTTCATGTGTTTCCTTCCTTTTTCTTTAAATAGAGACAATGATTCTTGTAGTGACCATACTTTCTACAATTGAACCATTGTATTCTTGACATATATTTTTCTTGATTTGGTTTCTTCCTGGAGCCAAACTTCTTTTTATTCCTGAAATCCTTGAACCTTGTTGTGAAGGCTTGATCATCGTACTTCTTTTGGGGTTTTTGTTTTTCACTGATCCTTGATTCTTCTTGTGCACAACAAGTCCAAACTTATTCAAATGTAGGATACTCCTTCCTTGTGTTCATGCTTGTGGAAAGTGCATCCCATGTCTTATGAAGACCATTCAGTACTATGTCTACCAATTCCTTCTCTGAAATGATATCTTCAATAGCTTGTATTTGATCTCTTAACTGCGATATTCTCACAAAGTATGATGCTATGATGTCATTTTCATTCATCTTCATGTCACAGAGCTCATTCTTTAGACTCATTACTTGTCCAATGTTTTTGACTGAGAAGAGATTTTTTAGGGCATCATACATCTTCTTAGATGAGTCAATATGGGAGATTTAGGGTATCAAGTGGTATTTGATAGAGTCCACTATGACACTCATGGAATTGATGTCAATATCTTTGAACTTCTCCATAACTGCAACGTTTTGTTCCTTCTCTTTTCCTTCCTCAAACTCCAGTTCCACGATATTTCCTTTCACGATATCCAACACTTTATTCTTGACAAGGATGAGATCAATCCTTGTATTTCACAATTTGAATTTAGAATCCCCATCTAACTTGTTTTCAGACTTCATAGAGTAATTCATGGTTACCTTGACTTGGTCAACCCTATATTTGACCAAAAAATCAAACTTGACATCTTTGCTTGCTGAGAGTACCAAGAGATGGGCTAGGCTAGGCAAAACTTGTCTATCCATAAATTAGTTCAATCCCTTCACTTAAGGTGCCTCAACGAGAGGATTAGGGTTTCTTCAATTGCACCTACTAGTAAACCCATTGACTGTTCTTTGGTGACTGTTTCTGCTAAAAACCCTAGCGACAGTTCTTTGGTGATTGTTTCTGCTAGAAAACCTAGCGACAATTCTTCAATGAGTTTAGTATACTTATGGCTATGCTCCCTTCCAATGGTTAGACTAAATGGAGGAGGTGTGGGCCCATAACCTGTTATAATATAATGGATGTGCTCATTTAATCATAGACAATTTCACGATTGTCACCCAACAATAGGACAAAGCCAGCCCCGAGCACCTTAACCTTGACAGAGAATCATTCCAAAAGAAAACCCTAGACTGGATAGCCAAACAAAGGTGGCACACCTTTCTCTAAGAATATCGCACCAAGCAAGAGAAACAAGACCTGATTGGAGAGTCCAAACCATAACCAAGAGATAGTCAAAGCCAAAACCAAAATCTACTAGCTGCAATAGCTGTAAGGACAACTGTCCTCCAAACTTGTGAATAAACTGACCAACTGCAGTGCACACAAGTTTTGCTTATGTATTTATGAGAATACTAGCCAGAATAAAGACTAGACTCCTGTATTTATACTAATTCTGGAAGACTGCCTGGGCTGACTTCTCATTTTTTGTAGTAATTATTTAGTATATACCATTTCCTTTAGTCGACTTATTATATTGGAGGCTAATAACCTAATACAAGTCATTCTCTTGAGCCAACTTGTCTTCTAGGGTTATTAACCAATTAATTAGGGTTTCTTCTTGCTTCTGGAAATATCTTATTCTTGTTAGGTTTACACATGGAGGTAAATACCTCCTGTAGCTACCATAATATCGACAACAACAAGTGTAGTAAGGGGTATACATGTGGTAAGAAGAAATTATTCTACATAAACTGTGAAGAGAAATAACATAACATACCTCAACCAACAAGGTTGACATGCCAACAAATGGATGAACACAGATAAAAATTATATTGTTTCAATTGTGATATGAAGTACATAAAGGAGCACAAATGATGTGAGATTAAATTATTCTAGATAGAACTTGAAGTGGAAGAAGATCAGGAATTGGAACTACCACAAGATCTAGATCTAGAGGAGACTACTCCAACAATATCTTCTCATGAATTGGACAATGTCAGTACTCCAAAACCCATCAATATACACTGATACATCAAAAAGAAAAATGTAATAATATTGATTGAACCTAGTAGTACCCATAATTTCATCAATTACATATTAGAAACACATCTGAATTTCTTTGTCTATCCCGCACCATAGCTTCAAGTAATGACTCCATATGTAGGTACCATAAATTGTTCAGAGAAATTCCATAGTATTAAGATCAACATCGGGGAGTATTTTCTAGATAGCCCTGTGATTTCCATCCAAATGGAGGGTTCCTATGTTGTATTATGGGTCTAATGGTTACAATCAATGAGAACAATGGTCTTTAATTTTTAATATATTTTTATGTAATTTTCTTAATATAGAAATTAAATTGAGCTTAGAGTTATTCATGTGAAACCCTCTCAAGTGATAAGCTCTAGTATCATGAAAAAATTACTCAAAATGGGACAGCAAGGTGTAATTTCAAAACTATACTCACTTGATGTTCAAACATCAATATCCCCTACTCCATCATATCTCCAAACAATTATCAAAAATAATTCCAAGGTATTTGGGTAAATCCCTAAGTGTCTTCCACCTATTAAAGATCATGACCATGTTATTCATTTGAAATGAGTAATTCTACCACCTAACATTAGGCRTTACATGTATCCATRTGCACATAAGGGTGATATTGAGCACATGATCCAGAAAATGTTAGAGTCTGACATCATTCAACATAGCCAAAGTTATTTCTCTTCACTAGTGGTGTTGGTTACAAAAATGTATGGTTCATGGTGTATGTGTCCATATTATAGAAAATTCAATAATATTACAACCAAATATAAGTTTCATATACTTGTCATTGGTGAATTATTAGATGAATCACATGGAGAAAAAATATTTACTAAGTTGTATCTATGTTCAGGATGTCATTAAATAAGAATGACATTGGAAGACCTTTCTTAAACAAATTTTGGAACACATAATCATTATTATGAGTTTTTGGTTATGCCATTTGGATTTACTAATGCACCCTCAACATTTTAAAGCTTGATTAATTCTATTTTCAAGACCTTCCTTAGAAAATTTTTGTTAGTAATTTTTGATGACATACTCATCTACAAAAAATCTTGGGAAGAGCATGTACAAAATGCTGACAGGGTATTACAACTATATAAATAACAACAACTTTATGTAATTTCTTCCAGTTGTGCCTCTGGGGTTGAAGAAGTGCAATATTTGAGTCATATTATATCACATGAAGGTGTAAAAGTGGACCCTCAAAAAATAAAATCTATGAGGGAATGGCCAATTCCCAAAAACACGAATATACCTAGAATATTCTTATGATTGACAAGATATTACTACAAATTTTTCAAGAACTATGGTAAAAAAAACACCTATAACAACATTATTAAATAAGGAAGCATTTTCTTGGATTGAAGAAGAAACAAAATATGTTGAAAAATTGAAGGATACTATGTGTGCAACTCCCGTTGTGGCCACACTTGAATTTACAAAAATATTTATTGTGAAATGTGATGACTTTGGCCATGGAATTGTCATATTTTTAATGCAATAAGGAAGACCCATTGCATTTGATAGAAACCAACTTAAAGGAAAATACTTATCCAAACCCATTTATGGAAAATAAATGCCAACCATACTACATGAAGTTTAGAAATGGAACCCTTACATAATAAGAAGACACTTCAAAGTAAAAACAAAAACAAAATGTTCACTATGTTCTATTTATATTCCAGAATCTGATTGGGCGGAAGAAGAAAGATCAAATGGAAGCAATATAAAGAGGTATGCAAGATCATTCAACAAATACATGAGGAACCCATTTCAATAGATAATTTTGTATGGAAGAATGTTTTGATATGGTATCATGATCACCTATATTTGTGTTAGAATTTCCAACTCAAAAAGAAGGTCCTTCATGAATTGCACACTTCTCCTATAGGGTGACATTGAGGATTCTTGAAAACATAACATAGGATAAAGAATGCTTTTTTCTAGGAAGGTCTCAAAAATGATGTTCAAAAGTTTGTGTATGAATGTTTGGATTTCCAACATAATAAGGGAGAGACAATCAAGATTCTAGGTCTTGTACAACCATTAGATATACCAAGTAAACCATGGGAATAAATTTCAATGGAATTTATTACAGGTTTACCCAAATATGAAGGAAATATAGCCATCATGGTAGTAGTGGATTGAATTACAAAGTATGACCTTTTTTTCTCTCACTTTCATTCTTTTAAAGTATGTACAATACCCAAAAAAATGATGGAAACAATTCAAAAGCTATATGGAGTCCCCAAGATTATTGTAAGTGAGAGAGATCCAATTTCCACAAGAAAAATTTGGATTGAATTATTTTCTTGTTTTCATACTCAATTGGATCATAAATCATCTTATCACCTTCAATCCGATGACAAAAGTCAGAATTCGAATGAATGTATAGAAGGATATGTTTGTTTCTTTGCATTTGATAAACACACACAATGGGTCAGGTGTTTTCATTTAGAACAATGGTGGTACAACACATCCTTCCATACTTCATAAAAAAATTCGCGATTCATGTCACTTTATGGATATCATCCTCCATCCATCACATCACCCTTGAAATGAAATACAAAGGTTCAAGGAGTGGAGGACCACATAGGGATCCAACAAGCGATCCTAAAACTATTGAAGGACAAATTGGTTATGGCACAAAATATGGTGAAACAACAACCACATCAAGATGACAATAAAATGGAGTTTGAATTGGGTGATTCGGTATTTCTAAGGCTACAACCATACAAAAAAATGTCTCTCAAGCAACAAAAGAAGGGAAATAAATTAACACGGAAATATTATTTCCCTTATAAGGTTTTGCAAAGGATTGGAAGTATTGCTTACAAATTGAATTTTCCTCCATCTTTACATGTGCATCTAGTCTTCCATGTTTATTTCTTAAAGAAGTTCATTGGAAATAAGATACCAATCCAAGCAATGTTACTGTAAATCAATGAAGAAGGGAAACTAATACTACAACTAGAAACAATATTTGAAACAAGAATTAAGTAGCTAAGAAGTCGAGAAATTACAGAGTACCTCGTCAAATGGGAGGATTGTTATGGTCATAGATATAGATATAAAATAGATATTAATAATATAATAATTAAATGATAATTAATAAATAATAATTATTATTAATGAAAGGACATGACTATTGGTTATGGGAACCCTTGTGTGGGTATATAAGTGATCCATCATTCTAATTTGTAATGATATTATTTCATTCATATTCATTATGTCTCTGTGTGTGTGTGTGTGTGTGTGTTGGCAAATATTGAACAAGCAACGTTGATGGTTGTTGTCATTGATGGAAACAACGGAGGTGGAAGGATATGAAGGATAAAACCCCTTGGGGGATTCAGACGTAAGAGCTCAGGAGGTACAGCATTGAAGAAAACGCGCGCAGCAAGAGATTACAGAGGAGAACGAAGACAAAGATCCAGTAACCATTGGATTCCATTCAAATTTCCCGAAAGACCGACAACCGTCGGATATGCAGAAGTTGTGAAGGAGATAAGTCATCGGAGATTCGGGGATCGGGAGTTTATAATGTCCAATTCACTTGACATCAAAAACTCCGAAATCGCGATTTGATCACAGCCGTTAAAGCCAAGGTGAATTCCCGACGAGATCTGGACCGTCTATTCGTGTGGACGCGTGGCAGCCTGGAGGCCCCATCGGAGAATCGGGGATCGGGACTTTGAAATGTCCAGTTCACTCGACAACGAAAACCTCGAAATCGCGATATGCAATTTCGCGATTTGATCACAACCATTAAATCAAGCAGTGATCGGGACCATCCACGTGTAAACAGGGGGATTCATCAGAGAATCGAGAATGAGAGTTTCACGAGTCTCGTGAACAATGACAACGAAAACCTTGAAATCACGATATGCGATTTCACGATGTAATCGTAGCCGTTGAGCCAAGATTGCATGTGAACTGTTGATTCAACCCATGAAATCACACCACGTCAGCAAAGGGACATGTGGCACACCCAGGGAATGACAGGTGTCAGGCAGATTCAACACTTCAGGCACATGAAAGTCACGAATCAGAGTGACACGTGGCAGAATCTAACACGTGTCAAACCAGTGTGACGTCAGCAGAGG
>JZKD02S1005276.1:132459-147030 GCA_000966675.3 Picea glauca
CTTTGTGAGTTAGAAAACTATTAATTTATTCCATTCTAACTATGAGAGAAACACGACCATGTTCAAGTAGGTCAAATCAACAACATAACCAGAAGTTCAGGTGCTTCACTTTGTAGCTTTGTGAGTTGGAGGTTTGCTTGGAAATTGGGACTTCACGTTTTCTCCACTGAATGATCATGGATTAGTCTTGGGGTAGTACTTTCTCATATTTTCCAAGTCAGGTCCACTCATGCATGAAGGATTCTTGGTATTCTTAGATGAACCAAAAATGCCAATTATTCCCATGATGAAAAAGAGGAAGCTTCGACAAATACCGAGGATATATGCAGTCAAATTGATTAAAGGAGTAAGGGAAATTGTGGATAGACCTTGTGTCACATAGCAACAATGAGGGGTGAGTTTGGACATGGTAACCTTGTGAGGATTGGGCCAGAGAAAATGACGATTTACAACAATGGATATATTGGTGAAGTACATATTGGAGAATATAGATTGTTTTCTTAGCCTACAATGTTAGAATAGAGAGTGTGAGGACGATTTTAGGTAACTTGTTGCAACATTTGCCTATGAGATCGCACAAGAAATGCATCCTTAGTCACCATGCTTTCAGTAGAATTTTGAAGTCATTGAGAGAGATTGGTTGGAAGACTAATTTTTGGGAAAAACTCCAAGAGTTGAGATGGAGTACTGTGTCCAGGCACTCACTTAGCTAGTCTTGGAGTGATATGTAGAAGAAGTGGGGAAGGAATATTGGAACCCCGCAACAATTGTGAAATTTTTCAGGAAATCCATGGTGATATGTGATTTTTGACTAATTCAATAATGATGTCAAATATCACTAGCTTGATTGGATTTATAGGGGTTTTTTTTCTAGGATGACCAAGGTTTGAAACTCATAGATGTTGGGAGGAGACACCTAAAAAAATACAACCATGTTAAGGGTTGGCGTGGCTCAGGCTAGGTGTGATCCCTGGATGATTTTGGCATCTTAGATTCCCCTAAGTCATGATTTCTTTGATCATAGGCTAGTCTCATAGGTAAAGGACACACTAGCAAAGAAAAAAACTATGTGTAGAATGACTAGAGGATTTAGGATTCACACCCAAGGAAATTAGGTTAGTGTTTAGGTACTTGAACACACAACACAACTCTTACACTATGTACACCAATAGCCTAGGTGGAAGCTAGTGGGTACATTCTAGTCAATCAAAAGACAAAGAGTTTATGGACTACCAAGAAGAAGAAAATTTGGCCTTAAGTGCCTTGCAAAGAGGTGGTTTCATAGACTTGGAGATATGCATTGTTGAGAGGAAGGTAATGTGGCATGGGAGCTTTGGAGGGAGGCAACCTTAGTTTTACATAGTGAAGACAATAGTTGGTGAGTTGGGTTGTGATGAGGTGGTTTGAGAACAAATTAGCATGTCAGGTTAGTGAGGCGACTTGACATCCAAGGGGAAGGTGCATAGCTTTTCCTTACTCTTTGAGGTTGGAGAAAGTGATGGAAGTGCATAAAAAGTGACTATGTTTGGGGGTGGGGATTACATTCTCATGAGTTTGGGATGAAAGTTGGACTAGATACCCAATTATTCCAAGGGATGAAGGATGTCAATAAGCAAAAACATGGATAAGGTGGTTGTAGAATGATCGTGGTTATTGGTCACAGATAGTTCAACAGTTAGGAGAATTTTTGAAGTAAATTGGGCAATAGACAATTGTAGTAGGCATCAAAACCAATAGTAGAGCAACATGTTAAACATAATGTAACCTCAACAGTGTGACTGTACACTGCCAGCTTTACTGGACAGTTGTACTTTCTATTTTTGTCTTGCTTGAGCATATTTAGCTCAACCTTCTTGCATTGTAACAAGTTCAGTACTTCTTCATACATTTTCAATATACTGTTCTATTATTTTCTCTCTGCATTTCTCTTTACTTCACAATTTATCATGGTATTAGAGCTACAACAGTTAGCCTCTTCACATAGTTCGGAGAGCAACACGATCCTCACAATAAAGAGCTTCACAGATCTTGAGAGCACGCGACACAACTTTTCACAAGGCTTGGAGAGCTGTCTGCAATACTCTCAAAAGATCGTCGTAAGAATATTGTGGAGGAAGAAGAGCGTACAACGCTCAAAAGATATTGGACGAAGAGAACGCAGAAGAAGAAAAAGTAAAGATTCTTGTAATTTTTCAAAGAACCGTCAAAGATTGACAAAGAAGAGATGCAGAACGACAGAATGTGTAAAGAACTCGAAGGAAACGTTCAAAATCATTAAAGATTGCTACAGAAAGCAGCATCGTTTAAAGTTTTCTTAATTTCGCTCAAATTTGTCAAAGATTGTAGCAGAGAACAAAGAATTCGTGAAATTCTTTCAAATCTTTGAAAGATTGACAAATCTTTCTTCTACAGGAGTAAATAACACGTCTCATGTGTAAAGAACATCCATTGAGGCCGTAAGACTTGTCCTGCGAATAGATCGAGAGCGGGAAACTAGTCCAGAAGGGACACAGAGAGCGCGCAAAAGGTGAAAGTGTTTCAGCCGTTAGATCTTGTGCAGAGGCCCGACAGTTGTTGGATCAACGAGAAAGTGCATGAGGTTTAGTCCTCTGGAGTGCACAGGAGAGATTTCAACTTGTGAAGTCACAAATTTTGGACATCATCTGGACCGTCCATCAAGAGACATGTGGCGAGATCCTATTCCATCGCAAAATCGGTAATCGAGTGTTGGACGTACAAAGAGGATTTCCCTCCAAAAACTCCGATACGCGATATTGCGATATCCCGAGAAGACTTGTGAGTCGTCTGTCTCAGAGGACAGGTGGCAGCAAATCAATGCATCGTCACATCGACATTCTAGGTTTCAAGTTGTCAAAGAAATTTGGTGTCGCAACTCGCAAAATCGTGATCAGATCTCAGCCGTCCATTTGAATGGACACGTGGCGGACATCGAGCAAACCGTCGACATTTTGGCATTCGGGGTTTCAAGTTGTCAAATAAATTTCACGTCGTAACTTGAAAAATCGCGATACGCAAAATAGAGATAAAGTCTCAGCCGTCCATTTGACCGGACACGTGGCGAACATCAAGGAAACCGTCGGCGTTTCAGCAATCGCGGTTTCAAGTTGACAGAAATTTGGAGCATTGCAAGTCAAGATATCTCGAGGTTAAATCAAGACTGTCCATGTAAATCCGAGGACTTGGGAAAAGTCCTGACAAGGAAAGGGCCATCGACATATCTTGATTCGGCGTATCGCGAATCCTGAGGAAAAGAAACACGAGCACTTCAAAATTCCGAAGTCCAAAATCCCGATAGGAGGTAAAGCTCTGTTCTAGGTCCCAGCTGATGTCATCTCATCAAAATCATGGGATCGGGAATCTCCATAGTGAAATTCCCAATGCAGATCTAACTCGTCCAACTGTTAAGATGCGTGGAGGCGATCCAAGCGATCGCGAAAAGTCCCGAAAGGACAATGCCATCGAAAAATCAGAGATTAGGGAATCGAGGAATCAGAAAAACTTGACATTAGAACTCGTGAAATCTCGATTCGCGATATCCCAATAAGATCTGGGCCGTCAGAAAACACAAGATCTGGACCGTCGAATTGTCCTAAGGCAATTTTTCGCATTTCAGCATTTTGAAAGTCAAAGAGTCGAAAAAGCCTGTAGCGCCTTAAAATTAAAGCGTGTGGACACATTGCAAGGAGACTAAGGGCCAATTCAAGCCCGATAAGATCCCTTCGGCCATTGACAAATAAAAAAATCGAGAAATCGACGATCGGAGGTAAATACGAAATTTCCCTCTATTTTTCTGCAAATTTTTTTTATGGCATCGTCTAGCAACTTAGGACCAACTCAGGGTCCAATTCTACTAGGGAAGAGATATGAGTTCTCGTCTCTTCAAATGAGATCATTATTGCAAGCACAAAAGTGTTGGGAACCAGTGGATCTTGGATATGTGGAACGGGATCCAGCTGCCCTCGTTGCCATGAAAAATGTGCAGATAATTGCTCAAGCAACACTGAAGACCAAAGAAAATAAAGAGAAATTCTGGATTCAAAATTCTGTTGATGATTCGATTTTTTCGAAAATCACAGGTGTTGGTACTTCAAAACAGGCTTGGGACATCCTTAAATCTTCCTATCAAGGAAATGACAGGGTCAAAACAGTTAAACTGCAGACCTTGTGGACGCAATTCGAGACCCTAAGGATGATAGAGACTGAAACTGTAGATTAGTACATGACCAGAGTCATGGGAATCGTGAACCAGATCAGACTAATTAGTGAAACCATCATTGATCAACGAATTGTTGAGAAAATTCTCAGAAGTTTACCCAAGAAATTTGAAATGGTTGTAACAACAATCCTTGAATCCAAGGATCTGTCAAGATTTTCAACAGATGAACTAATTGGTTCTTTGGTAACACATGAGACCAGACTGCATCTCATAGATGAGTCAATCTCCAATGCCTTCAAAACTCAATTCTCCTTCGACAGAGGGAGAGGCAGAGGAAGAAGCAGAGGTTACCAAGGAAGAGGGAGCAATCAAAATAACTCTCACTCCACTGGAGGTAATAAACAACGGTACTCGAATCAAAATTTCCAAGGTCAAAGACGTCAGCAAAAAAATCAACATCAGAATTTCCAGCCTCAAAGAGGTAGAGGGAGAAGATCAAATGAAAAAACAAGCATACAATGTTATTACTGCAAAAAGTATGGGCACTATGAATCTGAATGCAGGAAGAAGCAAGCAGATCAGTTGTCAGGCAGAGCACATGTGTCAAATCACACGGGAGAAAACTTAGGAGGTATGTTTCTCTCATGCCACAAGATTGAACATCAACCTAAAGATCTCTGGTTGCTAGAAAGTGGATGCAGTAATCACACGACAGGTAACAAAGAATTACTTTCCTGAATTGATTCTTCAATATCATCTGATATTACACTTGGAAATGATTATCTAGTCAAAGTTCAAGGAAAAGAAATTGTTCCTATTCTTACTAAACAAAATGTAAAGAAAGACATATACAATGTCTATCACGTCCCATATTTAAAACATAATTTGCTAAGTGTAGTACAACTCATAGAACATGGCTATAAGGTACTTTTTTAGGGAACATCTTGTAAGATATATGACAAACTCCCAAGCAGAAAATTGATTTCTGAAATCCATATGACTCCAAATAAGATGTTCCCCTTACCCTCAGAACTGCAAATCTGAGTCAACCCTATGCACAAAGTGCATCAACCCTAAATGAAACTATGGTTTGGAATACAAGATTTGGACATCTACCATTTCAGAGTCTAAGTATTCTTTAGACCATGGTCAAAGGTATACCTATCTTTAAAGAGAAAATTCCCCCATGTGAGTCCTGCATACTTGGAAAACACAAGAGAACCAGTTTTCCACAGTCTTCCAATCAAGTCAAACAACATCTTGAACTTGTTCACACTAACCTATGTGGACCAATGTAAACAGAGTCAATAGGTGGTAGTTTTTACTTTCTAACATTTATTGATGATTTTAGCAGGAAAATATGGATCTATTTTCTCAGACACAAGTCCGAAGCATTTGCAAAATTCAAAGAATTCAAGGTAGAAGCTGAAAAATAGAGTGGAAAATATATCAAAACACTCAGGTCAAATGGAGGAGGAGAATACAACTCCAGAGAATTTGCAAATTTCTGCAAATCTCAAGGCATCATAATGAAAACAACAACCAGATATACTCCACAACATAATGGAGTGGCTGAAAGGAAAAATCAAACCATAATGAATATGGAAAGAACATTTCTTAAAGAGAAACACCTGCCAAATACTTTTTGGGCCGAAGCAGTCGCATGCTCAGTTTATCTCCTGAATAGATCACCAACCACAAGTCTGAAGATGAAAGTTCCCCAAGAAGCATGGAGTGGGACAAAGCTCAATGTAACGCATCTAAGGACATTTGGATGCATAGCATATGCTCACATACCTTCCGAATTAAGGAAGAAGCTTGATGACAGAAGTGAAAAATGTATTTTCACTGGCTATAGTGAAACATCTAAAGCTTACAGGCTTTACAATCCCATCACCAAGAAATTAATTCTCAGCAAAGATGTACAATTTCTAGAAAATCAATTCTGGAATGATTTAGAAAATCAGCAAGTGGACAGTCAAAATGCATTGCTGCCAAGTTCTGAAAACCCATAAAATTTAGAACAGCAAGTACCTCAAAATATTCTTCCAAGATTGAAAGTACAAAGACAACTTGAACACTCACAGGATAACTCAACTTCTAGCAGAGAATCATTCTCTGAACCACAGAATCAGAGAACTCGAAGTTTGAGAGAAATCCATCAGCAGTTGGATGACTTTGAGCAACAAAATCTTTTTGCTTTAATGTCATTTCAACCTACATCCTTTAAGGAAGCAGCTAAGGAGCCACATTGGGTTCAAGCCATGAACCAAGAAATTGACTCCATTGAGAAGAACAAGACATGGGATCTTGTTGATTTTCCAAGACACAAGACGAGTATTGGTGTCAAGTGGGTTTACAAAACTAAACTCAATGAAAAAGGGAAGATTGAAAAACACAATGCAAGACTTGTTGCCAAAGGCTTCTCACAACAACCAGGTACTGATTATGGTGAAACTTTTGCTCCAGTAGCAAGATTAGACACTGTAAGGACTCTATTGGCCATAGCAGCACAACACAAATGGAAAGTATACCAAATGAATGTCAAGTCAACATTCTTGAATGGTTTCTTAGAAGAAGAAGTCTATGTCGATCAACCACCTAGATTTGAAGTACAAGAGAACCCAGCCAAAGTGTATCGGTTGAAGAAAGCCTTGTATGGCTTAAAACAAGCTCCAAGAGCTTGGTACAACAGAATTGACACTTATCTGATCAAAAGTGGTTTCAGTAGAAGCCAAAATGAGCCAACTCTTTACACCAAAATAGATCACCACGGTAAAATTCTAATTGTATGTTTATATGTTGATGACATGATCTACACAAGAAATCTTGAGTTAACAGATTTCAAACATGGCATGCAATCTGAGTTTGAGATGACAAATCTTGGCATAATGAAATATTTTTTAGGGATTGAGGTTAATCAATCAGCCAAAGGCATTTTTGCCTATCAACAAAAGTATGCAGCAGACACCATCAAAAGATTTCACATGGAAGGATGTAATCCAACAGAAACTCCCATACCTTTAGGCACAAAGTTGAGCGAGAATGATGAAGGTCCTACAGTGGACTCCACTTTATACAAAAGTTTAGTAGGCAGTTTGTTGTATCTTACAACAACTAGGCCTAACATTATGTATGCAACCAGCCTTGTTTCTAGATTCATGGAATCACCAAAAGATTCACATTGGAAAATGGAAAAAAGAATTTTGAGATATGTTGTAGGAACTCTCAATTTCGGTTTATGGTACAGTAAATTTGATAGTAATCAACTTTCTGGTTACACAAATAGTGACTTTGCAGGCAACCTAGATGACAGGAAAAGCACATCAGGATATGTTTTTCAACTGGGCAGGAACCTGATTTCATGGGCATCAAAGAAGCAACCAATTGTATCCATATCTTCTGCAGAGGCAGAGTATGTAGCTGCTACCTCAGCTTCATGTCAAGATGTATGGCTAAGAAGATTATTGAAAGACATGTCACATATATAAAAAGATCCAACTCCTATTTTCTGTGACAATACATCAGCAATTGCATTATCCAAGAACCATTTGTTTCACAAGAAAAGTAAACACATTGACACTCGGTTTCATTTCATACGAGAGCTAGTCAATAATGGGGATATTGCACTACAATTTTGTGGTTCTCGAGATCAACTTGCTGATATCTTTACAAAGCCACTAGGAAAGTGAGTTTTTCATTTTCAGAGACAACACTTAGGCATAGTCAGTGCTGATGACTGTAACTGTTGAGTTTAAGAGGGAGTGTTAAACATAATGTAATATCAATAGTGTGACTGTACACTGCCAACTGTACTGGACAGTTGTACTTTCTATTTTTGTCTTGCTTGAGCATATTTAGCTCAACCTTCTTGCATTGTAACAAGTTTAGTACTTCTTCATACATTTTCAATATATTTTTCTATTCTTTTCTCTCTGCATTTCTATTTGCTTCACAATTTATCACAACAAAACATCAATGTAGAAACATCACGAAAGGATAGTTCAACAGAGTTCGATGAAATTCATCCTTTGAGTTGGTTGAAGCAATCTCATTTAATCAAGCAATAGATCATGTAGAGCTGAGTGTAGGGTGGATGGGTTGATTTGTGTAAACTTGGGGTTTCCACTTCGCAACAAATTTGGGTTTCCATTTAAAACGAAACATGTCGTTTCGATTTGACATGAAACTTGTGGTTTCCATGAGGCTTGGTTGTGATGGACAAATGGGTTCGAGTAGAGGTTGGATATGCCATATTTTTTAGGATGTTTTCGAGAAGACGACGAATTTAGGTTAGGGAGAGTGTAAGGCATTCAATGATACGAACCAAGTGCAGATGCTCCTTGGGACAATTTGGAGATGAGTCAGGCAGAGAGCACAAGGAAGATGCAATCAATTGGGAAAACAAGGTATTATAGGTGTGAATAAGAGAAACTTAGGTGCATGGTGTTGAGATGTAGACCCAAGGAAACACATGCCTCATTTTCTTTGTGACAAAGGATGACAGTATGGGTTGTGTTTGGGAAAGAACATGGCGAGTTCAATGTATGCTCAAGGAGTGGATCCATCTGCCCTTGGGAGCATGGGCACACTGGATAGGTTGGATGACCCCATTGGCACACCCATTAATAGTCACATTGGTGGGTTCAAGGAAACACACAAGGCAAGGGCATTCCAAAGAGGTTGGGGTGCCAAAGAGGAACACACTAGTCTGAAAGGACACGATGGTTCATGAGCACAAAAATTAGACCGTTGCATTGGTCCATGAAGGGGTGCATCGATTTATTTGGGAACGTTGGTCCGCGAAGGGTCACAACACCTAAAGGATGCGACGATTTGTGAAGGAGAAGGTTAGAGTACATATAAAGAGCATAAGGTGCATGAGTTAGGGGCATCACAACTCGAGTTGAAGAGTGATGAGGTGGGACGAAGATGAAGGTGCAGTGTGAAGGCTTGGCTTAGTCTATTGTTGGGGTGTCTTGGGTAGGGGGCATGACAGAGAGGCACGAAGGTTTGTAGGGTAGTGAACGCGAGAGAGAGAAGACTATGAATTAGGTTGCAATAGGGAAACTTGGGTGTATGAGTAAGTAGGGAAGTGAGGATGTGAATTAGTCGAGCTCTTGTATGTCTAAGTATTGAGATGGAAGCTCCTCTTTGTAAAGACTTGTGACAACATGTTTATAATAGAAGACTTCTGCAAGTATTAGGCACAGTTTTGGCCACCCAACCATACTTGTCTCTTCTTGTGTGGAATGGTTGCATAATTGGTTAAGTATGATAAATGTGTAATTGTTTAAGTAAAGAACGGAAGTGTACTTGGCACCTTCGCTGAAGGCAGTGTATGGATGTGCCTTGAGTGAAGCTTAGTCTATTCAAATTAATTTCCATTTAATCTATCTTCCTAAATGAAATGTTGCAACCTCACTAGTGACTTGGGTGCTCCAAGTCAAGTTGGATCTAAGATGACACATGACACCAACCACAATCATAATAACGTTTACTTTGTTTTTTCATTTGATATTTCATATTGTTTCTTAAAATGAAATAAGCTAGCCTAGATTCATGATATATCAAGTGCCCATAGATATTAAATCTAGGTGCAAACGTTTCCTGGGATTTTGCACTCTAAAACATGTTTGTGTAATGGAGGAGACTTTAAAACTTGTATTTTTTTCATTATTTATTTTTTCTTATTATTTTTTAATTTAACATTATGTAAACATGACAACTCGGGCATACTTAACTGTAAAGCACACGAAGATTTCTYCCCAACATATGGGGCAYACATGAAAACAYWTGGGGCAYGCTTAGTTTCCTTTCYMAAAATTTAATTAACTTAAATAATAAATTTAAWCCCMRRATTTTACGATTAATCAGTTAGATAGATTCAAATGCTAATTTTTAGTTTCCTATCCACGGTTTTACATCATCCCATACTTGTTGGTTTACGCAATCTCATAGCTGAATTTGTTTTCATGGCTTTTCTCTATAACACTATTTTGTGATAGAGGACCCCAATTCTACTTATGAGACAAACACGACCATGTTCAAGTAGGTCAAATTAACAACATAACCAGAAGTTCAGGTGCTTCACTTTGTACCTTTGTGAGTTGGAAGTTTGCTTGGAAATTGGGACTTCACGTTTTCTCCACTGAATGATCATGGATTAGTCTTGGGGTAGTACTTTCTCATATTTTCCAAGTCAGGTCCACTCACGCATGAAGGATTCTTGGTATTCTTAGATGAACCAAAAATGCCAAGTATTCCCATGACGAAAAAAGAGGAAGCTTCGACAAATACCAAGGATATATGCAATCAAATTGATTAAAGGAGTAAGGGAAATTGTGGATAGACCTTGTGTCGCATAGCAACAATGAGGGGTGAGTTTGGACATGGTATCCTTGGGAGGATTGGGCCAGAGAAAATGATGATTTACAACAATGGATATATTGGTGAAGTACATATTGGAGAATATAGATTGTTTTCTAATCCTACAATGTTAGAATAGAGAGTCAGAGGATGATTTTAGGTAACTTGTTGTAACATTTGCCTATGAGATCGTGCAAGAAATGCATCCTTAGTCACCATGCTTTCAGTAGAATTTTGAAGGCATTGAGAGAGATTGGTTGGAAGACTAACTTTTGGGAAAAACTCCAAGAGTAGAGATGGAGTAGTGTGTCGAGGCACTCACTTAGCTAGTCTTGGAGTGAGATGTACAAGAAGTGGGGAAGGAAAATTTGAACCCCGCAACAATTTTGAAATTTTTCAGGAAATCCATGGCGAGATGTGAATCTCAACTAAGTGAATAATGATGTCGAATATCACTAGCCTGATTGGATTTACAGGGGTTTTTTTTCTAGGATGACCAAGGTTTGAAACTCATAGATGTTGGGAGGAGACACCTAAAAAAATACACCAAGGTTAAGGGTTGGCGTGACTCAGGCTAGGTGTGATCCCTGGATGATTTTGGCATATTAGATTCCCCTGGGTCATGATTTCTTTTATCATAGGCTAGTCCCATAGGTAAAGGACACATTAGCAAAGAAAAAAACTATGTGTAGAACGACTAGAGGATTTAGGATTCACACCCAAGGAAATTAGGTTAGTGTTTAGGTACTTCCACACACAACACAACTCTTACACTATGTACACCAATAGCCTAGGTGGAAGCTATTGGGTACATTCTAGTCAATCAAAAGACAAAGAGTTGACGAACTACCAAGAAGAGGACAATATGGCCTTAAGTGCCTTGCAAAGAGGTGGTTTCATATACTTGGAGATATGCATTCTTGAGAGGAAGGTAATGTGGGGTGGGAGCTTTGGAGGGAGGCAACCTCAGTTTTACATAGTGAAGACAATAGTTGGTGAGTTGGGTTGCGATGAGGTGGCTTGAGAACAAATTAGCATGCCAAGTTAGTGAGGCGACTTGACATCCAAGGGGAAGGTGCATAGCTTTTCCTTACTCTTTGAGGTTGGACAGAGTGATGGAAGTGCATAAAAAGTGACTATGTTTGGGGGTGGGGATTACATTCTCATGAGTTTGGGATGAAAGTTGGACTAGATACCCAATTATTCCAAGGGATGAAGGATGTCAATGAGCAAAAACATGGATAAGGTGGTTGTAGAATGATCACGGTTATGGGTCAGAGATAGTTCAACACTTAAGAGAGTTTTTGAAGTAAATTGGGCAATAACCAATTGGAGTAGGCATCAAAACCAATAGTAGAGCAATACAACATCAATGTAGAAACATCATGAAAGGATAGTTCAACAGAGTTCGATGAAATTCATCCTTTGAGTTGGCTGAAGCAACCTCATTTAATCAAGCAATAGATCATGCAGAGCTGGGTGTAGGGTGGATGGGTTTATTTGTGTAAACTTGGGGTTTCCACTTCACAACAAATTTGGGTTTCCATTTAAACCGAAACATGTTGTTTCGATTTGACATGAAACTTGTGGTTTCCATGAGGCTTGGTTGTGATGGACAAATGAGTTCGAGTAGAGGATGGATATGCCATATTTTTTAGGATGTTTTCGAGAAGACGACGACTTTAGGTTAGCGAGAATGTAAGGCATTCAATGATAAGCACCAAGTGTAGATGCTCCTTGGGATGATTTGGAGATGAGGCGGGTAGAGAGCACAAGGAAGATGCAATCAGTTGGGAAAACAAGGTATTATAGGTGTGAATAAGAGAAACTTAGGTGCATGGTGTTGAGCTGTAGAGCCAAGGAAACACATGCCTCATTTTCTTTACGACAAAGGATGACAATATGGGTTGTGTTTGGGAAAGAACATGGCGAGTTCGATGTATGCTCAAGGAGTGGACCCACCTGCCCTTGAGAGAATAGGCACATTGGATAGGTTGGATGACCCCATTGGCACACCCATTAATAGTCACATTGGTGGGTTCAAGGAAATGCACAAGGCAAGGGCATGCCAAAGAGGTTGGGGTGCCGAAGAGGAATAGGCTAGACAGAAAGGACACGATGGTTCATGAGCACAAAAATTAGACCGTTGCATTGGTCCATGAAGGGGTGCATTGATTTATTTGGGAATGTTGGTCCGCGAAGGGGCACAACACCTAAAGGATGCGACGATTTGTGAAGGAGAAGGTTAGAGTACATATAAAGAGCATAAGGTGCATGAGTTAGAGGCATCACAACTAATTATCACAACTCGAGCTGAAGAGTGATRAGGTGGGACGAAGATRAAGGTGCGGTGTGAAGGCTTGGCTTAGTCTATTGTTGGGGTGTCTTGGGTAGGGGGCATGACARAGAGGCACGAAGGTTCRTAGGGTAGTGAACRCRMGAGAGAGAAGACTATGAATTAGGTTGCAATAGGGAGACTTGGGTGTATGAGTAAGTAGGGAAGTGAGGATGTGAATTAGTCGAGCTCTTGTATGTCTAAGTATTGAGATGCAAGCTCCTCTTTGTAAAGACTTGTAACAACATGTGTATAATAGAAGACTTATGCAAGTATTAGGGAGAGTTTTGGCCACCCAGCCATACTTGTCTCTTCTTGTGTGGAATGGTTGCATAATTGGTTAAGTATGAGAAATGTGTAATTGTTTAAGTAAAGAATGGAAGTGTACTTGGCACATTCGCTGAAAGCAGTGTATGGATGTGCCTTGAGTGAGGCTTAGTCTAGACAAATTAATTTCCGTTTAATCTATCTTCATAAATGAAATGTTGCAACCCCACTAGTGACTTGGGTGCTCCAAGTCAAGTTGGATCTAAGATGACACATGACACCAACCACAATCATAATAACGTTTACTTTGTTTTTTCATTTGATATTTCATATTGTTTCTTAAAATGAAATAAGCTGTAATTATTGTTTGGTAATTATGGAAGCAAATTCTTCCATCGTTCTGTCCGATGTGTGTAACATAGCTTTGATACTATTTATGCAAATTAATCCATCGATCCTTCTCCGGAGTGAACAACACCACGCGATTGTTGAAATTCGTTTTATTTTTGCGCTAGGGTATTCGTTTTCTGTTAACTAGGATTTCTGGGTTGCTCAGTCAAACTGAGAGGAAGTACATCATAGCTGAGCGCGGGCTCGTCCGCACACAGAGAGGACAGCAATATAAGATCACAAATCTCCGTTATCTGCAACACCAACTCTCCATAATCTGTAGGTTCCATGGAAGGAAAGGAAGAGATTGAATGGTCCCGTTGGCAGCCCACGAAAAGACAGAAATAGATTTTGGAAGAGCTCTTTAAAGAAGGCCATCGTAACCCTAGTCCCTCTCTCAAAGATCACTTTACCAATTTACTCAAACATTACGGCAATATAGAAGCAAAGAATGTGTTTTATTGGTTTCAGAATAATCACGCACGCAACAAGAGGAAATAGGAAAAGGAGACTCATGCAGACAACAAGAGGAAACAGAAAAAGGAGGCCCGTCAAATGCCGCAGTCTCGATTTGTATCAACACCTCGGGGTCTGAATGACAAAGATTCTGTCAAAATCTTGGAGGGTCAAACTAAGGGTAAACTGTACTTGCTTCGTTTTTTAATAGTCTTAGGCGCTTCCAACTTAGTTGTTTCCTTATCCTGTAGCCATGTCTGTCTATATGCAGCTGATCGCACTATCGTGGATTCTTCAAAGACGTCGTATGGGAAGTTTTTTATTCTAATCCTTTTTTTATTCTAATTGGTTTCAAAGACGTCGTTCACTCTGTGATTGATTGTCGACGTTTTTTTATATTATGGTATAGGCAGACACAAATTCACCAGAATCAGCCTCCGGTATCTCAGCACAAAAGTTGTTACACCATTTACAATCTGTTGGAATCGAAACCTTCTCTGAGCCCGATGATTTCACACACAAAGCAGCAGCAGGTAGATATGATCCATGGGTGCAACATTTTACAGACCGTCGCGGA
>JZKD02S1005276.1:147040-164656 GCA_000966675.3 Picea glauca
TCATCAAAATTTGTCGAATCCTTATCATGCACCCTGATTAAAGCCTCTCAAAGTATTGCACTATGGAGCCCCTCCTTGTATGATGACATTTTATTCTTGGATTTTTTTCTCATCTGAGGTGAATTCTCTCATTAAGTCAAATGCTCGAAAATGTTTCTCATTGTGTCTTACATATTTGCAAAAATTAAAGAAACAATTATTTGGCATACTCTAATACTTATGCAATAATCGACAAGGAGTCAGATGATGTACCCATGTCTTTCATATTTCACAATATTTTGATCATCTTTCTAATGTCTTTGGTTCTTCTATAGCCATATATTGCACAAACATTGGGCATTCATCCTCACGATGGTATTTTGTCTTATATGTAATACAAAAAACCTATTCAACTTTTTTTTTCTTTCATTATTTTTGACAATTGAATCCTAAGTGAAGCCAACTGTGATTGTACCTATACCATTCATGTGCCATATCCTATAGGAGGTTTTTTTAAATTTCTCGCAATTTATAATGCTTCTGGAAACAACACGACCTTATGTTGTGTCAATGAACAAGAAATGTGTGACAACAGACCCATAATAAGGAATTCTTGATGTTGTTCATCAAGTATATAAAATTTTAATCTACCCATCACATGATTAAATATTTGATCATAGTACCAAATAGCCCCATTCTATACTTGCTTAAATTCTTTCAGCTATGTGATATACCAAGATTCATATTTCATCTTTTGAAATTCCTTTAACAATGTGTGTCCAATCTCTTCCAAAGTTCTTGATATTCCTACCAGTGTAGTAATCTAGTACTTCATGTGCCATAGCAATGCATGACCCGTGAATGTCATGGATACTTGTTCAATATTCATTTCTTCTTCTAGTACATTCATCATAATCCATATCATGCCGTATACAAATAGATTTAACTCTAGGTCCTCCAACCCCGGTCCCTGAAGTTTAGGCATTTTTAGTGCATGATCTATTCATATCATAGTATTCTATGTAGTAATTACCTTTGGTGATTTTGAATGACTCTAGTTCCTTGCACTACTTCTACTATTATGATTATTGTTCCTAATTCCTCCACCAACTACAATTTCTCTTGATAGAGTTTTTATTTCTATTTCAGATATAGGTGACACACACGGTCATGGGTTCAACATAGATTTCGATCTGAGATGGAATTTCATCTTCTTCTGAAATGTACTAAGGATCCATTTCTTTCTCTTTCCTTTCTCAGTACAATGTGATCTAAATTATTGTGCACATGTATCTTTTCTCAAACACTATGTGTTTCTCTTCTCTCTCACCTACAATCTCCTTCTTACTATACCTAAACCTTTTCCCACAACACAATACTCCAATATCTCTGTATTACTCAATTTATTCCTCTCCTAACATCCTCAGTCCATCTGATCCTTTCTTATCCTTTCCATTCTCAAACCATACTTCGATCATCCCCCAATAGCCCTATGTGCACGAAGATGCTTAGAAATCAAACTCTATCTTCATGACATTCTTGTCACACAACAAAATTTTTATCCAAGTAGATAATGCATTGAGATATCTTCTACATGGACCCTTGTAGAAGACCCTTTCTACAAAACTATAAGACTGGGTACAATCTATTGCAAAATCAGTAATGTAACCCCCCAATATAATATTCAACCAAAAATCAATTATGTGAGAAGCTTTATTAATTACTCTATTAAATTGTTTGATCAGTTTAGAGGTCCATTTTTTTGAATCTTGAACTCTATATCTCCCAAAAATCTCCACTAGCCTTTCTAACGATTCAGTCGAAATTATCAGAAATTCACCAAATAATATTTCGTGAAGATCCATGAATACATACCTTTGAAACCATTATTCATCGTTGAGCCATTGATTCATATTATATTCTCTCGCAAATTATCATTTCTTCATTTCTATCCATTCGATGATATCCTCCTTATTTGACCTCCAAAGCGTTACCCTGAATTACAGTTCTTGGTCCTAGCAACATAACCAGTTGCTAGCATGGAGTGGCCAGACCCAGAGTTAATCATTAACATAGCAACAAAACCCTCAAACACCATCCATTTTGACATCACTTGTAGATAAATTAAAGTATCATTTGTGGCATCTAGATGGGTTATAGGAACTAAGGTTCTTCGATGACGAGGGGAAGTGAACCATTCAACATGTTCTTACAAACCATCTACTCTTATGTGCATTTTTTGTTAGTTGATAGTCACTTAACACTCAATATATTCTATGCACAAGATTCTGCCACATAACATTCATTCATTTATTGGTTACTTCAATGCACCATATTCAACATACTTAATCATTTTTCATAATTACAACATAACAGTAAACCTCATAACATGAAAATAAAAAACATCATGACATAAGGGTTTAGCATGGTTCACCCAACTTTTCTTACATCCACAATGAATAGCTTCTTATATTATTCATTGATAATCTTCTTACAGTTGTCTAGTGTGCTAAAAAATATGCATCAATAACATTACTAAAACCTTCCTAGCCATTCTACCGCAGTGCGAGCTTCACCCCTTAGTCAACCTCAAAACTTATTCCAATGCTCGACTTAACTTATCCCCAAATCACCAAGAACTTATCATCTCCAAACCCATTCTATGAAAAACCCATTACATATTTATACATAAAAATAGGGCTATGATCATTAGAATGTATAAAAAATGTAACAAAATCCTAACTACTTCCCACTTTTTGTGCGTCGTTCCATCGCGCTTCCTCCTCTTGTGTTTTTTACTCCTTAAAGTCTGCTCCCTTCATGTCCTTTGGTCCATATTATAACTTCCTTTTCTTCTTTGACTTATTCTTGTGTAAATCCCAAAACTTAACTAAAATTCCTGTCCAACAAATGGTAATAATAGATATGGCACCTGTGTGAAGACATTTTGGGCCCATACTTGGTGAAGTTTGGGTGAGGTGGAATGACCTATTACAGAGATAGTTTGGATGTACATGTTTTGTTTTTTGATAGAATTAAGTTGAATACCTATGTTAAGCCCTCGACAAATCCCATGTTATGTATAAGACCCCTTATTAAGCCCTAGATATTGAATTATTAGGTTTTTAGTATTATAGGTGTAGGTTCACTAGAACCCTTCATCGCACCCTTTCATTGTAATTGTACCCCTTTCTCTCCTTTATATATATCAAGGAGATCTAGTATTAGGATCTTTTTATTTCATCTCATGTTGTATTCTGAAGTGGAAATATTCTAAAAGTAGGATTCCCCCTCAAGGTGGATTGTAATTATATATTTTTTATCATTTTTAAGGTGTTGGAATCATAACATTTGGTATAAGAAATCATTGATCCTAGGGTTTTTCTTCTCCAAAAAATCCATCTGATTATTTTTTCTATATAACATTTTTTCTGCAATGACTCATACCATGAAACTTGGAGGTTATTTAGAGGACATATCAAGGAATATGTGATAAAAAATTCATATTTTGAGTCCTCATACATTCAGAGACACACTTGTGGAATATAGGATATCTAGCTCATCCTATTAAGTAGTCTGAAACAAGGTGTGGGGAAGTTACCATTAAGTAGTCTGAAATATCTAATTCATATTTCTGCAATGACTCATACCATAGAAAGGACTAAACTCAACAAGGTGTGGGGAAGTTACCCTAAATTCCACTTGGCACATCTATTTTTTTATGCAACATGTGAAATTGAAGAGGATATATATCATATTAATACATGATGAAATATGAGGCTCATAAGGGCCAAAATTTCATAATTATATCATAACGAAGTTTAGTAAGGAGCATAAACTCCAAATTAAGGGTTGAAAGGTACATAACTTAAAATTGACATAATTTTTTTATGGAAGATCTATTTCTAGTGATTCAAAGTTTTTGATAAAGATAAACTAGAGTATTATTATTATTATTATTATTCTATAGGGGTCCCAAAAATATGATTACACCAATTAAGCCTCCATAATTCTCATCTATAACTCAAGAATAAAATGAGATACATAATAGGCTATCCAAATTGGAGGAAGATGGACAGGAGTAAAGAAGAAATACAAAATTCCATTTCCATGATGTGTTGAGATTTGGATGAGAGGCTCCCTAAAGGAGATATCAAAATGCAAGGAACTCATGAAAATAAAGGTAGTATTCATGTTGAAAAACCTACCAATAATAAGCCATTTTCAACTAGTGAATCTAACTCTAATAGTGGAGTTAATTGTGTTGGGGGTCCCAGATTTAACTTTAACAATATTGAATTAAATAATTTTGATGGCACAACTTGGTATTTACCTAAGTGAACTAAATGGATAAATATCTTGAACTACATAATAATATGGATGATAAGAAAATGATTCACATGGCAACTTTGAACTTTGAGATAAAACAATATCAATGGTATCAATGGATAGTGAAAATAAAGCCACCTATTTATAGTTATGCTTGGGTTTTATTTACAAGATACTTAGAAGAACAATATGGGAAAGTGAGGGAACATGAATCCTTTATTCAATTGACAAGAATCAAGAACTTAGGTGATATTGAATATTATAACTCATAATTTCACGTATTGGCCACAAGGGTGGATGACATAGGTGAGCAACAATTTTTGGAAGTTTACATGGATGGATTAAAAAAAGACATAAAACATGATATTTTATTAACACGTCCTACAAACATTATGGAAACCATCCAAATGATCGTCATATTCAAGAAAAAACTAAGGTTACACAAAAATCTACCATTGGAGCATACACAAGGAGAAAATATTGTTTTGGGGGTCATAAAACATGCATACCTCAATCAAAAAGGTTGACACCTCAAAAAATGGGTGAAAGAAAAGAAAAAGGACTATGTCTCAATTGTGATAACACGTGTAGTAAGTGCTATACATGTGGTGAGAAGAAATGATTCTACATAGACTATGAAGAGGAAGAAGATAACATACATCAACCAACAAGGTTGACATGCCAACAAATGGATGAACATAGAGAAAACAAATTTGTTTCAATTGTGACATTAAGTACATTAAGCAGCACAAATGATGTGAGAATAAATTATTCTAGAAACACTTTGAAGAGGAAGAAGATCAGAAACTGGAACTACAACAAGATCGAGATCTAGAGGAGACTACTCCAACAATATATTCTCTTTAGTTAGACAACATCGGTACTCCAAAAAACCTCGAGATACATGGATACATAAAAAAGAAAAATTTAATAGTATTGATTGATTCTGGTAGTACTCATAATTTCATCAATTACAAATTAGAATCATACCTAAATTGCTTTGTATATCCTGTACCATAGTTTCAAGTAACGATTCCAGATGTAGGTAGCATAAATTGTTTAGAGAAATTCCATATTATTAAGATCAACATGGGGGAGTGTTTTCTGGATATCCATGTGATTTCCATCCAAATGGGGGATTCCTATGTTTTATTACGGCTCTAATGGTTACAATCATTGAGAACAATGGACTTTAATTTTCAATATATTTTTATGGAATTTTCTTAAGATGGAAACGGAATTGATCTTAGAGGTATCCATGCGAAACCCTCTCAAGTGATAAGCTCTAGTAGCATCAAAAAATTACTCAAAATGGGATACCAAGGTTTAATTTCACAACTATACTCACTTCATGTTCAAACATCTATATCCCCTACTCCACCCGATCTCCAAACAATTATAAAAAATAATTCCAAGGTATTTCGGTAAATCCCTAAGGGTCTTCCACCTATTCAAGATCATGACCATGCTATTCATTTGAAATAAGTAAGTGTACCACATAACAATAGGAATTAAATGTATCCATATGCACATACGAGTGAGATTGAGCGCATGATCCAGGAAATGTTAGAGGTTGGCATCATTCAACCTAGCCAAAGTTCTTTCTCTTCACTAGTGGTGTTGGTTACAAAAATGTGTGTTTCATGGTGTATGTGTCCATAATATGGACAATTCAAGAAGACTACCACCAAATATAAGTTTCCATAGATCCCTATCATTGATGAATTATTAGATGAATCAAATGGAGAAAACATCTTTACTAAGTTAGATCTGTGTTCACGATGGCATTAAATTAGAAGGACACTCGAAGACCTTTATAAAACAAATTTTAGAAAACATGATCTTTATTATGAGTTTTTGGTTATTCCATTTGGATTTACTAATGCACCTTTAACATTTTAAAGATTGATTAATTCTATTTTCAAGCCCTTCCTTAAAAAATTTGTGTTAGAAATTTTTGATGACATACAGATCTACAAAAAATCTTGGGAAGAGAATGTACAACATGCTGACAGGGTATTACAACTATCTAAATAACAACTTTATGCAAATTCTTCCAATTGTGCCTCTGGGGTTCAAGAAGTGGAATATTTGAGTCATATAGGTGTAAAAGGGGAGCCTCATGAAATTAAATCTATGAGGGAATGGATAATTCCCAAAACCTGAATCTACTTAGAATATTCTTAGGATTGACAGGCTATTACTGCAAATATTCAATAGCTATGGTCAAACCAAAACACCTATAACAACATTATTAAATAAGGAAGCATTTTCTTCGACTGAAGAAGAAACAAAATATGTTGAAAAATTGAAGGAGACTATGTGTGCAACTCCCATCATGGCGACACTTGAATTTACAAAAATATTTATTGTGAAATGCGATGACTTGGGAAATGGAATTGGTGCATTTTTAATGCAATAAGGAAGACCCATTGTAGTTGATAGAAGCCAAATTATAGAAAAATACTTATCCAAACCAATTTATGGAAAATAAATGCCAACCATACTACATGTAGTTTAGAAATGGAACCCTTACCTAATAGGAAGACACTTCAAAGTAAAAACAGAAACAAAAGGTTCACTATGTGCTATTTCTATTCCACAATATGATTGGGTGGAAGAAGAAAAGATCAAATGGAAGCAATATAAAGAGGTATTCAATATCATTCAACAAATACATGTGGAACCCATTTCAATAGATAATTTTGTACAGAATATGGATTTGATATGATATCATGATCGCCTATATTTATGTAAGAATTTCCAACTCAAATAGAAAGTTCCTTCAGGAATTGCACACTTCTCCTATAGGGGGACATTAATGATTCTTGAAAACATAGGATAGGATCAAGAATGATTTTTTCTAGGAAGGTCTCAAAAATGATGTTCAAAGGTTTGTGTATGAATGTTTGGATTTCCAACATAATAAGGGAGAGACAATCAAGATTCTAGGTCTCATACAACCATTAGTTATACCAAGTAAACCATGGGAATAAGTTTCAATGGAATTTATTACAGATTTACCCAAATATGAAGGAAATAATGTCATCATGGTAGTAGTGGATTGAATGACAAAGTATGACCTATTTTTCTCTCATTTTAATTATTTTAAGGTAAGTACAATATCCAAAAAATTCATGGAAACAATTCAAAAGCTACATGGAGTCCCCAAGATTATTGTAAGTGAGATAGATCCAATTTCCAAAAAAAAAATTTGGATTGAATTATTTTCTTGTTTTTGTACTCAATAGGATCATAACTCATCTTATCACCCTCAATCCGATGAGAAAACTAGAAACAATATTTGAAACAAGAATTAAGTAGTCGAGAAATCGAGCAATTACAGAGTACCTAATCAAATGGGAGAATTGTTATAAACATAAATATAGATATAAAATACATATTAATAATATAATAACTAAATGATAATTATTAAATAATAATTATTAATAATTAAAGTACATGATTATTGGTTATGAGAACCCCTGTATGGCTATATAAACGATACATCATTCTAATTTGTAATCATCTTATTTCATTCATATTCATTATATGTGTGTGTGTGTGTCTAACAGTCATTCTAAACTCTATCTCTCCCTGATCTTTGTATCATTGGTATCAGATAAATTTTGGACCTAATCCATTGACATCCTCATTTTGTATGTTGTAAATATACATCCTCCATCATTCATTGTGTCCCTCCCTACCCACCTGACACCATGTTATGTAACCTATAAGCCCTTCCTATAACCCCCGCAACCTCCACCTGTGATTAACCCTATCCCATTCACCCCCTTGACCAAAATCCTTGATAGTGTTCTCCTCAGACCACAATTCGCATCACAATTGTCTTGAATCCCCCCAACCACACTCCCCCATTGCATTCCCCCGACCAGACTCCCCTTCACAACTATCTTGACTCACCCTCGACCACACTCCTTGTCCCATTTCCCCCGGAACATACTCCTTATCATAAATGTTTCATTTTCCCCTGACCACAATCCCAGTAAAAACACCTACAACATATTAAACCCTCCCCCGTAACTTTTGTAGCCATCGCAGAGCCAAAACAAGACCTTGTCCCCCGTCCCATCCACCCTGGCCACACTCTCTCGACATAGTTGTCCCCGACAACTAATTCAACATTTCCCTGATAATTTATACACACATACACAATTCAGGTCATCCTCCCTACCCCTTTCTCCACCAGCTATTAAATCGGACATACAGTCGTACAATTTCAAAAAAAAAATCCCACTTTTATATAAATAAATAAAATTAATTTATAAATTATTAATTTCTTTTATTGTTTTTAAAGTCAATCATGTTAAGTTACTAAACAAAATTAACTCTACATTAATATATTAATTATTTAAGGGCATCCTAATCTAGTCAAAATTGTGGAGAAGTAGTCACCCCAAAATAATAGAAAGATGTGAGAATTAAAAAACCAAATCGAGAAAATAGACCAAGAATGTAAAAATGCCCAACAATTACTCAAAAAGGAAATACAAAAAACTAATGAGGAGTTGAGAGAAGAAATGAGGATCAGTAATGAGGCACTTAGACAATAATTGACCCATAATCTTAAAGAAAAAATCTTAGGGGAAGTCAAAATCAAATTGAGACAAGGCATAAATAATCTAAAACCAGATCTTAAAGATGATAGTTTCCAAGAACTTGGGTCTAACCCATAATGAGGTTTGGGAAACTTTAAACAATATTATAAAATACGATTTACAACAAATCCTGGTTATGATAACACAACATCAGGAAGAAAATCATAATGATCTTTTAAATCTAATAAAAATCCAAGGATACCAACAAGCTACCCAACCATATCCAAGTGACTCAACCACATCTAACACATCGCCATTACTTTGACCACCACCTCCCTACAATTCAAATTTAAAACCTATATCACAATATCAAACCTTAGTTATTTATCCTCCCAAAGAAAAAATCAAACTTTCAAATACAATGGAGGCGATAACCAATCTGTTGCAGGGTTTAAAAAAGAAGAAGAATATTTCCATATATATAATATTACAACCGATGAAGAAAAGTTTAAATATGCATCCATGTACCTCGAAGGAAATACATACAATTGGTACCTATGGTGGAATGGAAGAATCCAATTATACACTTGGAACTCCTTCAAAAATGATTTTTAAAAAATATTCCACGACATTTATGACCAAGAATTTTTCTGAAAACTCACAGTTTACAACAAAAAGGCAACATAGACAAATTTACACACCAATGGGAATCCATTGCCACCCGATTGTTTGGATTATATGATAATCAATTACTCCAGTATTACATAGGTGGTCTCAAGTCACATATCCAAGATGAGTTAAAATTGCATGAGGTTACAACTGTTAAAATAGCAAGAGACAAGGAAAAAGTAGCACAGGAAAATCTAGAGGGCCAATCAAAATTCGACAATTTTTTTTCAATAAGGAACATACCTGAGATCGAAAAAATAGAAAGTGACAAATGCATACCACCCAAACTACAAGAATATAAAATAATAATTTTTGTACCCAAAGAATAACGTAAAGCAAATGTAAATGTTGTGGAAATAAACAGGACTAAAGATGCAGGTGTCCCATAGAAAAAAATTCAAAAAAAATATATACTTGTGAAGAAGAAAAAAAAGATGAATCACATTCAAAAGAATCAGTAACTGAAGAAATGGAAAACATTAAAAATGACGTGTCAAACCTCATGGGTAATGAAACAACAAGAATATCACTAGTAGTCATCACAAGCATTAGCCAACCTCAAACTCTGAAATTAAAAGGACAAGTAAAAAAATATAATGTCATTATATTAATCGACACAGGAAGTACCCACAACATTCTCGACATCAATGTTTCAAGGAACCTCAAACTATTTGTATATCTAATTCCATACATGAATTTAATTGTTATAGATGGTAAGCAAATAAAAAATGTAAGAAAATGCCCTAAGGAAAAACTCCAAATTCAAGATTTCAATTTGGAATCTGAATTTTACATTGTACTCCTGGGAGGAGTAGACGTGGTTTTAGGATGCCAATGGTTATAAACCTTAGGAAAATACTCAGTCAATCATCAAGATAATTTAATTAAATTCAATTGGCAAGGGAAACATATAATTTATATAGTTTTCAACCTCCCTAAACACAAGTTGTATCATCTCAATAGATGGAAAATTTGATCCGAAAGGGAGAAACTACATATTTTATCCAATGCCACCAAATGGAAATACATTAATGAGAACATGATCACTCTAGAACTTCATAAATCCCAGATCTAATTCAAAAACACAAGAAGGTATTTAAATACATTCCCATGGAATTACCACCAGAAAAAAGAATTGAACATATAATTGAGGTTAAACCAGGATCAAGTCTAGTCAGGGTTATACCATATAGATATCCCCATAGTCATAAAAAATAAACAAAAATAATTATTCCAAGACTTTTAAAAATGTGGTGTTATCACAAAAAGTAGAATCTCATATGCAACCCCAGTTATATTAGTATGAAAGAAATATGGTTCTTTCATATTATACATATATTGTCGAGGGCTAAACAAGATAACAATCAAGAATAAATTCCCCATCCCTTTCATTAACAAAATGTTGGATGAACTTCATGGAGCCATCCTTTTTTCAAAACTTGATTTGAGATTTGGATATTACCAGATTAGATTAAGATTATAAGATGTACCGAAGACCACCTTCCATATTCACGAAGGATACTACGAATTCAAGGTGATGCCTTTTGGGCTAGCTAATTCCCTTGATACCTTTCAAGAAGCTATGAATGAACTATTTCAACCACAACTCAGAAAATATGTCTTAGTCTTCTTTGACGACATAATGATGTATAGAAAAACATGAAGGGAACACATCAATCATTTGGGAAAAGTATTATCTCTTCTAGAAAAAAATCAATTCTATGAAAAAAAGTCAAAATATACATTTGGATAGGAGGATGTAGAGTATCTCGGTCATATTATATCCAAAATTGGAGTCAAGGTAGTCCCAAAAAAATCAAAAGAATTACATAATGGGCCAGGCCAAAAAATATATCTAAGTAAAGAGGATTTTTAGTCTTGATAGAATACTATCGAAGATTCATCAAAAACTATGCTCATATAACTTCCCCTCTAACAAATATCCTAAGGAAAAAATCCTTTCAATGGAATGAAGAATCTGAAAAATGTTTTAAAATTTTTAAGAAAATTATGCCCACAACCCCTGCATTAGATACAATTGAATTTTCAAAACCTTTTATAATTGAATGTCATGCCTTAGGTTTTGGGATCAGAACAATATTGATGCAAGATGGACACCCAGTAACATTTGAAAGAAGGAAACTAGACAAAAAGGAATTCTTACAATCCACATACAACAAGGAAATGCTTGACATCATGCATGCATTAAGAAAGTGGTGAAAATATATCTTGGGAACCTAGTTATTGATATATATAGATCATAATAGTCTACAATATTTGTTACAAAAAAAAACATTCACCACTAAACAACATAAATGGATAGAGAAAATTGCCACATTTGATATGGATATATTGCATAAGAGAAGGAAAGAAAACATAGTGGTTGATGCTCTCTAACTAAAAGATGAAGAAGCACACGTTTTTACAGTATCAATAGCATTTTCGGAATGGTTGAATGAAATCCAAACAGAGTATGACAAAAAAATAGAGACATGTTCCATCATCAATGATTTAAACCAATACCCCAAGTTTGAATAGAATAATGACATATTATGGTTTAAGGAAAGAATTTATTTAAATGCCAATTCAAAATTTAAAACCATGGTACTTCAAGAAACCGATGATTGTTCGGCTGCAGGGCACACCAAATTTTTCAAAACATATTATAATGCTCGTTAATAATTATTTTGTAAAGGGTTGAGTGAAAATATTCAAAAATATGTAGTAGAATGTGACATTTTTCAAAGAAACAAGACTGAAAATATATTAACACCCACATTACCCCATCCTTTACGTATTCCTTACCAAAAATGCAAAGAAATTTCATTGGATTGCATTGAAGGATTACCCATATTAGAAGGAATAGATAAAATCTTATTGGTAGTAGAAAAACTAACCAAGTATGCACATTTTATGGGATCAAGCAAAACAAACTCCGAAAAAAAAAAAGATGAAGTCTTGTGTAAAAACATTTATAAATTACATGGTTTCCCCAAGGTCATCGTCAGTGATAGAGATTCAAAGTTTAAAGGAAAAGTTTGGATAGAGTTGATCCAAATTTTATGAGAAGAATGAAATGACTACAAATTATTAACAGGTGTTTAACACAAAATAACAGAGATACAATAAAATTGGTTTTGTATTCAATAAGAAAATAACTTGAAATTGTAAAATGCAACGGAAAAAAAACTTTCTGGAATGGTTGCGACTTATCTCTGAGAAGAGATGTGAAGGTTATGCTCATTCACAAGAAGAAGGTTACAATGAGGCTCTAAAGGCCTTTCTACAATAAACAAGAATGTCAAAAACCCTAGACATCCAAAAACCTAACCCTAGGTGATGAAGCGCCAAAAGTCATGTCGGCCCCATTTGGGTAAGTCAATACATCAACTTCCAGGGGTTGTAACTTTTGCATATGATTTTCGTTTGATGCTCTCAATACCTCATTAGAAAGTTGTTGCTCCCTGTTTTCCAAAATAACGTCGTTTAGGGCCTCAAAATGGCTCTGTAAGTTCAGAACCCGAAACACTGCTAAAAATACTAAATTACCAAAATTGCCAGAAAACTGTTTTGAGCCAGTTGAAAAAGGTGGGTGGACAATGAGATCCACATGGATCAATCCCCCCACCTAAGGAAGAAATTTTCTCCATTGTGTTAAGTTCACCCATCCAATGAGAAAATTTCTACTAAATTTGGACACGGGAGAGCCACTTGGCTTGGTGTAGGAGCTGCGTTGCTTTGACCACTTGATACAGATGGATCCTTTGTTGTCGAGTTCTGTAACATCCCTCTCTTGTGCACTGAGAGAAATTATTATTTGAGGACACTTTCTCTCAAGTGATCTGGACTTTTCTGATATTAATACATTTATACTTGATTATGATGCATTATGGTAGACGACACGATGTTTTACTACTTGATGTAGACCGGTGCTATTGACTCAGTTTTATTGAGTGTTGAGGGTTAGGGACCTGGAGGACGCAAAGGCATTGGGGGAACCCTTGGACTCCATATTGAGTTAGGGAGTGTGCTATTTAGGATGATTTATTTATCGTGATATTTTTATTGATTTGATGATATGTTGTTGACATGTTCTAACATGATGGTTGATGATGCAGGCTGACGATAGCTTGCCGACAAAACTCACATATGGAGTAAAGGGGCCACACACGATTTCCAGAGAGGCTGAGGGAGAGGTGTGGACAACAACCCTGCCACAGCCTACTAGCACTCTCATCATGGCTCGAACTTTAGGTTAACGATTACCTAGTTCGAGAGGATCCACGATGCCGTGAGGATGGACTGCGACATTTTCTCATGATGATTCTAAGGGGCATGCAATAAGGTGGGGACCTTATTCCTTAGAGCCCTTAGTCTCCAACAAGTTCACCTGGCGGAGTGTTGACTCCAGGGGTTATAGATGTCAACCAATCAATCAAGTCGGCGAGTGGCACCATTGGAGCACATGGTGCATCCTGAAGGGCACGTCGCGCAAAAGAATCACAAGTTGGCGAGTGGCACCCTTGGAGCACGTGGTGCATCCTGAAGGGCACGTCACGCAATAGAAACAAACGAGGTGAGTGGCACCCTTGGAGCACGTAGTGCATCCTGAAGGGCACATCGCATTGATGGTGATGTTGAGACAAACCTAGATGACCCTAAGACCTTAACGCCTGATGAAATTCTTAAAACGACTCCCCTAATTACTTGTCGCCAAGTTCAAATCTAAACCTAAATTTAAAACATCTCTAAGATAAAATTGGTTTAGCCGTAAGAAAAGGACCCTACAAAAATAAGCATAAGGACATAAACTAAAACCCTCCTAAGTCATAGTTAAAGTCTTCTTAAATTTAGGGTGGGGGGGTAAAGTGAAGAGAGGGTTAATTTAATTAAAATCCATGGTAATTGTAAAAAGGAATAAAAAATTAATTAACATGTGAGAATATAAAGGTTATAAATTTAAAAATAAAGTGAAAAGATTAATTAGCGCATTTATCTTTTTGGTTTAAAAAAAAAAAGAAAAAAAAAGAGAGGAATAAATAATAGAAATAGGGATACTTGTAATAAAGGAAACATAATAAAGGAAAGTAGGGGACATAGGGTAAAAAGCAAAAAGGAATCAACAATTAAGGACTTTCTAAAATGAACTAAATTTAGCAACTTCGTTTTAGGAAAAGTTATTAAAAGCATGTAAGGGGATCTAGGAACACCTAGGAGTAATTTTAGGAGCGACTCTAGGTGGGTGAGGGAAATGAGTCTTTTAATTTTTTTAACCAATATTTTCATAATCATATTCTAAATTAGTGTTTCAATCCTTATCTTTGATCTCGACCACCAATGACTTCTTTGAGCGACATTCATCGGTGTTGTGCCGGGGGATTTTGGGGAAATCACACCGTTTTCTGGTGTCCTTCTTTGTCTTCCCATGACCCTTCTTTTCCTGTGTCTTGGACTGGTTTTCAGAAGACTGTTTTTTAGGGTCATCTTTGTCATACTTTGGTTGTTGCGGATTTGCAGACCCGAACTCCTTTTTGTTCTAGTGCTTAAATTTCTTCTCAATTTTAACAACATATTGATAACCATCACCAAGTGATGAGATGTCCATAAAATCCATTTTAGTTTGGATGTATCTGTGTATATCCCCATGGTATTTCAGAACCAAAATTTTTTCGGAGTCTTTGATACCCATCTTGGTGAGCAAGGTATGGTGAACTCTGAAACTGCTTGGCCCCTCTCTTTACACAGTGTGGTCCATCTCACGTACTGGTCCTCGTAGTTTCCAATAGGGTAATATTGTTTCTTTACCGCATCCACAAAAAAATCCCAAGTGGGATCGACCCCATATATTCCAAACTCCTCCGTGGAAATTTTCTCCCAGTAAGTTTCCCACCAATGTTTGAAATGGGGGATACATTGAAGGAGTGTGAAGGTGATCTTTTCCCTGTCGGAAAAATGGTGAAAAGAGAAATCATTGTGTAGCAGATTTAACCATTTATCTAGGGCATCCACATCTATCTATCCTTCAAATACAGGAATATCAAAATTAACTTGTCCCTTGAAAGGCAAGGTGCTTCCAAATTGGCCTCTTTATGAAGATGTTCCTATTACTATCGACAAGCGTTGAAGGATGTGGGAAAAATTCTCTATCATTTAATCCCTCTGTCGCGTGAGAGCTTGCTCAAGAAACATATTGATAGGATCGTCTACTCCATCATTTTTCTTTTCTTCCACCATTGAGGGTTTCTTGGGTTTGTGAGAGCAATTTTCCTCAAGGGAGACAAGCTCCAAAACCAACTTTCCATACTCGGACCTAGTCGGGGACATGCACTGAAAAACGATAAATAGAAGCCTACTATAATACCACTCATCCAGATTTATTTTCGACACGAAATGAGAGCAGAGATATAATAAATAAATGCACAAAGATATCGCAGATATCCAATAATATAACATAAATGTATCATAGATGCAACCATAAACACAGATATACAACACTGCACGATTTCTATTAATGAAGGAAATGTACAGAGACTTTAAATATACAAAGTGAAAGACTCGTTAGAATGGTGACAGCTTATCTCTAAGAAGAGATGTGATGGCTAATCGCATTCGCAAGAAGATGATTACAATGAGGCTATGAAGGAATTTTCTTACAATAAACATAAATGAAAAAAGCCCTAGACATCCAAAAATCTAACCCTAGGAGATGAAGAACCAAAAGTCATGTGGGCCATGTTTGGGTAAGTTAGTATATCAATTTCCCGTGGTTGTAAGATTTGCATACGATCTTTGTTTTAGGCGTATGATATCCCGTTGGAAAAGTATCATCAAGAAGATTAATTTGGGGGGATGATTCATGCCTTTGGATATCATTGAAAATCTCAATCTTGAAAATAATTCATTTAGGCCCTCAAAATAGCCCCGAAAGTTAAAATTGCTAAAAATAGTAAATTGCCAAAATTGCTAGAAAATTGTTTTGACCTAGTTGGAAAAGGTGGGTGGACACCGATATTCACCTGGATCATTGGCTCTGAAGTTTTATGGGCCATATTAAATTTAAAAAAAAATTAGTCCAGAAAATTTTGGATTGAATTATGTTTTTCTTTGCATAATCAATTGGATCATAACTCATCTCATCACCTCAATCCGATGAGAAAACTGATATTTGGAATAAAGGTATATCAGTATATCTTGGTTTGTTTAAATCCAATAAACAAACACAATGCATCAAGTGTTTTCCTTTATAAGAATGGTGGTACAACACATCATTCCATACTTCATAAAAAATTTGCCCATTTATGTCACTTTATGGATATCATGCTCCATACATCATATCACCATTGAAATGGAATACAAAGGTTTAAGCAGTGGAGGGTCACGTAGGGAACCAACAAGGGGTCATGAAACTATTGAAGGAAAAATTGGTTATGGCACAAAATATGGTGAAACAAGAAGCACATCAACATGATAGTGAAAGGGAATTTCAAGTGGAGAATTGGGTATTTCTAAGGCTCTAACCATACAAAAAAATGTCCCTCAAGCAAAAAAACAAGGGCAATAAATTAGCACTAAAATATTATGGCCCCTATAAGGTTTTGTAGTGGATTGGAAGTATTTCTTACAAATTGGACTTGTCACCATCTATATGTGTTCTTCTAGTCTTCCATGTTTCTTTCCTAAAGAAGGTCATTGGAAATAAGATCCCAATCAAAACTATTTTACTATAGATCAATGAAGAAAGGAAAATGGTACTACAACTAGAAACAATCTTTCAAAGAAGAATTAAGAGGCTAAGAAATAAATAAATTATAGAGTATCTCGTCAAATGGGAGAACCTACTAGTTGAAGAGGAGACATGAGAAGATGAGTTCTTCATGCAGAAGCACTTGTGGTTAGTCAAGTGTTGAGGAAAACACTTGTTTAAGAGGGAGGGTCATGGTAAATCCTAGACAAAGCCGCATGTTTTGTATAAAACCCCTTAGTAAGCCCCATATATTTAATTATCACATTTCTAGTATTATAGGTGTAGGTCGGCTAAAACCTTTCATTGCACACTTTCATCATAATTATACCCCTTTGT
>JZKD02S1005276.1:195241-206058 GCA_000966675.3 Picea glauca
TCAATCCCCCCACCTAAGGAAGAAATTGTCTCCATTGTGTTGAGTTCACCCATCCGATGAACAAATTTCTACTAAATTTGGCCACGGGAGAGCCACTTGGCTTGGTGCAGGAGCTGCGTTGCTTTGATGACTCAATAAAGATGGATCCTTTGTTGTCGACTTCTGTAACATCCCACTCTGGAGCAGTGAGAGAAATTATTATTTGAGGACACTTGCTCGCAAGTGATCTAGACTTTTATGATATTAATACATTTATACTTGATGATGATGCATTATGGTAGACGACATGATGTTTTACTACTTGATGTAGAAAGGTGCTATTGACTCAGTTTTATTGAGTGTGTAGTGTTAGGGACCTGGAGGATGCAGAGGCATCGGGGGAACCCTTGGACTCTGGATTGATTCAGGGAGTGTGCTATTTAGGATGATTTATTTATCGTGATATTTTTATTGATTTGATGATATGTTGTTGACATGTTCTGACATGATGGTTGATGATGCAGGCTGACGATAGCTTGTTGACTAGACTCAAATATGGAGTAAAGGTGCCACACACAATTTCCAGGGAGGTTGAGGGAGAGGTGTGCACAACAGCCCTACCACAGCCTACTAGCACTCCCATCGAGGCTCGAACTGTAGGTTAACAATTACCTAGTTCGAGAGGATCCACGATGCCGTGAGGGTGGACTGCGACAGTCACTCATGATGATTCTAAGGGGCACGCAATAAGGTAGGGGACTTATTCCTTAGATCCCTTAGTCTCCCACAAGTTCACCTCGCGGAGTGTTGACTCCAGGGGTTATAGATGTCTACCAATTAGTCAAGTTGGTGATTGGCACCCTTGGAGCACCTGGTGCATCCTGAAGGTCACGTCCTCCAAAAGAAACACAAGTCGGTGAGTGGCACCCTTGGAGCACGTGGTGCATCTTGAAGGGCACGTCGCGCAACAGAAACAAATGAGGTGAGTGGCACCCTTGGAGCATGTAGTTCGTCCTGAAGGGCACGTCGCATTGATGATGATGTTGAGACAAACCTAGATGACCCTAAGACCTTAACGCTTGATGAAATTATTAAAACGACTCCACTAATTACTTGTTGCCAAGTTCAAATCTAAACCTAAATTTAAAACATCTCTAAGATAAAATTGGTTTAGCCCTAAGAAAAGGACCCTACAAAAATAAACATAAGGACGTAAACTAAAACCCTCCTAAGTCATATCTAAAGTCTTCTTAAATTTAGGGGGGGGGGTAAAGTGAAGAGAGGGTTAATTTAATTAACGTGTGAGAATATAAAGGTTATAAATTTAAAAATAAAGTGAAAAGATTAATTAGAACATTTATCTTTTTGGTTTAAAAAAGAAAAAGAAAAAAAAAGAGAGGAATAAATAATAAAAATAGGGAAACTTGTAATAAAGGAAACATAATAAAGGAAAGTAGGGGACAAAGGGTAAAAAGCAAAAAGGAATCAGAAATTAAGGACTTTCTAAAATGAACTAAATTTAGCAACTTCATTTTAGGGAAAGTTATTAAAATCATATAAGGGGATCGAAGAACACCTAGGAGTAGTTTTAGGAGTGACTCTAGGTGGGTGAGGGAAATGAGTCTTTTAATTTTTTTTTTAAAGAAAATAATTTTGGAGAAACGTGGGGGATGGGTGACACTTGGATGGCAAAGAATTTTTAGAGGATTGTCATTAAAACATAAATTAATACTGATTTAGGGAAAGTAGGTGGGTCTCAAATTTCTATAAAAGAAGAGGAAGATGAAGAAGAAGAGATGAACGGTTAGCGTAATGTTACGCTGCCAGATTGTGATTTGACTGATTGCTTGTGAGGAGTTGGGATTTTCTCAGCTCGGATTGGAGTGATATCTCAGCCTTGCGAGGAGAGATGAGAAGCTAGACTTATCTTCTGGATCTTGTGTGGCCCCTTTGCGGCTCGAGGGGCTAAGGGGGAAGCAGAGTACCCCTAGACTTTGGCTGGGAGGTATTGATGAGGTCTCTACGGTTGACAAGGGGAGCGACACAGAGCGTGGACGACACACGAGGACAACGTTGAGGCAACGGTATGGTTGTTTTTTTTATTGGTAGAATAGGACGAATTCTAGTATATGCTAATATCAAATTATTGGTTGCGATTGGATTTACTGGTTGTCGTACTTTTCTACTCAACAATTATAAGTGTAGCTGCTGCAATTGCTCTTTTTCTTATTAAATAAAAATACTCTCGTGATAAGTATGGTGGGAATCCTTGTACAGATTTATACTTTATGGTTTTTTGGGGAATAGATTACAATTATAGCTATTGAGAACCCTCTCATAACGAAATTGCTTGCTGATGTTAAAAGCCTCTGTAACAAGTTCTTTTTTTGTTTACTAGAGAAAAAAAAAGGGGAGAAAACAAAACAGTGATCTCGCTTGGCCCCTTTCTGCATCAGGCCTTGTAAATGTCGTGCTTATCTTTTTTATTTTGTGTTAGCCAGCCTTGACTGTGATGTATAATTTGTCCCTTCTCCTCTGAAAATCATCACAACTGTTATTTCTGGAATTAGAACTATGTTTAGGATTCGTGGTGAGGAAAATCGTTTGGGCATTTGGTTTTACTTGATTGTTGTAAATTCGTGAGTATACTGTTGAGTATATTGTTGTAAATTCGTAAGTATACTGCTGAGTCTTTTTCTTTAAATTTGTGAGTATATTGCTGAGTATATTGCTGAAAATTTGTTGAGTATATTGCTGAGTATATTGTCATAAATTCATGAGTATACTGCTAAATATATGGCTGTAAATTCGTTGAGTATATTTCTGTAAATTTGTTGAGTATTTTTGCCATCCGTTGAGTATATTTCCATTGAATGTGTGTCAACCGTTTTATAAAATAAATTGTTTGTTGGTTATTCCATTTACTTCTACAGATCACTGGAAGAGATGAAACAAAGGCTTTATGAGTGTTTTACGGTCAAGTAGTTAAGAATCCAGGCAGCAACGGTCCTGCCCTTAATTCATTGGTCCTTGATTGTTGCGTAGCACCTTAGTTTGAAATTGTGTAAATATTATAGGAAAGTCTATTTACGCCTTGGGCATTGTCATTGGGTTCGATTGCCGACATAATTGACTCCTCATATACAATGTTATTCCCTTTCCAGTTGAGTCATCGGCTGAGTAATTATTACAGTCGTAGCATTGAGTCATAGCGTTGAATTCCAGTCCTGCACCCTTTCGGTTGCGTGTTGAATAACCTCAGTCTACGTTTAATGCCCCTCTCTACGCATGGATGGCGCTCCTGTACCCATCAATGGAAACTCTTTATGACTTTGTCGGTTACAACAACTCTTTTAGACTATGTTGATTATAATATGGGCGCTCTGTTATGGTTGTCAATGGGTATGTTCACCATTACACGTTTTCATTTGGTACAACCCCATTCTACGCCCTGGTATTTAGAGATATAATCCTTCTTTCGTTGTTAAAGGTAGGGCCCCTTTTATTTACATTTGCAATGCTCACGGTGGCAAGGTATCGACCGGATTTGTTCTGACCTGGAGGTTGTAGATCAACGGTAATTTTAATAGATTGTAATGTCTGGTATTTTAATTCCCATGCTACTTTATTCTCATGCTAATTTCCCTGCTACTTTATTTTCATTTAATTTCCATGCTACTTTATTTCCATGCTAATTTTCATTGTAAATGTATTTTAGAACAGGAAGGTAAGGATTAACCATTGGTGTTGTAACAGAACTTATTGTTATTTTAATGGAAATATGAAATGCTAGTATAAAGTGCAATTTAAATGCAGCAGTAATATTGTTTAAGGAAAGTTTGGCGATAATGTGGCTTGCTGTTATTTTGATGGAAAATATAAATTGATATATTAAAATGCCTGGTTGATTTGGTTTTATGGAGTTTTAATGACTTGCATTAAATATTTTTGTCATAATGGAAAGTAATCATTTTGAGATTTGCATTAATGGAAAGTAATCATTTTATGCAAGGTAAATAATTGCATTAAAATAATGATTTTTATATTATAAAGGAAAGTAATCATTTTATGGAAAGTAAATGATTGCATTAAAGTAATGATTTCTATGTTGTAAAGGAAAGTAATCACTTATGGGAAGTAAATGATTGAATTAAATGATTTCTTTATGATTTTCTTTTTATGTAGTATAATGGAAAGTAAGCATTAGTTATGTTTAATGCAATTCTAACATAAAGGCAATTTCGTGGGATTTATGTTCAAGTTAGGTAATTTGAGTGGTTATTGATATACTTATGTGGTGTGATGTCCTTGAATAAGCACAACGATTATTATGATTTAGTAAAAGTGGTTCTTGTTCATTTATATAATGATGAACTGGGTGGGTCATTGTCTGACTCCTTCTGCCTTGTGCCTTCCATGGAGGTTGCAGTCATATGATACTTACTATTGTATTTGGATGTGTCTTTTAAATACTGGTTAGTTTTACTTTTGTCATGGATCATCGTGATTTTCGAAAAAAAAATTTAAGATTTCTGTGTGTGATTTTTCCTGTGTAAAGAATCCAGTGTTGTATCAAGAGTCTCGGGCCCTTTAAAGGCAGGGTTTCCACTCTTGCGACAAACCTGGTGGAGATTACTAGTTTCTGCCTGAGCAGTCAGCCAGGAGCCTATCTGACCTTCTCTCTCCGGAGCAGAGAACTAAGATTAAACACATTGCTTTCCTGTGTAGAAATAGTAAGATCTACTACTATGGATTCTTCCCTCTGTGCTCGTATTGTACCTAACCCAGTATATCGTTAATGTTTGTGTTGTGCGCCTTGTGTCTATGGTCGTTTATTTCTTGAAGTTACTCGTTGTGTGCCTTCAGTCTTCATGTGGTGAACTTCGTGGTTGCGTCTTGTTGGTTTTTGGGTGGCGACGTAGAGTTAAGTGTGTCTGTTACTTCTACATGAGCGCACACACCTAAACACACAAAAAAACAATTCACCAGTTAAAGAGTCATTTTCGTAACGAGGAGGTCGTTACATATGGTATCAGAGTTGGCTCGACCCGCGACTTGGGATTCGCTACGACTTTCGTTGACATGAGTTGATTTTATATACTATTGTTGATCGAATTGATTGTGTGCATGCAGGTAATCATGGTTAGAGGACGCCGTAGAGGCAAACGATGGGGTGCTAGGGGAGGAGGCGTGATGCCTCCAGTAGCATCCATGCCTGAGGGGTCTAACCCCCAGGGAGGCGAGCAGGTTATCGGACAGGAGAAGATAGCGGTTGACGATGTTATTGGGATGATGAGATCCTTACAGCGTATGTCCGAGGCTCTGATCAGCCGATTGGATAGAGACGAGGCCAGGGCGTCAACACCCATTGAGGTTCCGCCGCACGCACCAGCCGTTACAAGTAGAATTCACTGTGAAATCGAGAAGATAAAATTTCCCAAGTTCTTTGGTGCCCCGGATGGTGCAGTAGCCAAGGCATGGTTGGATAATATGGTGATGTGCTTCGCACTTCGCGATTATACCTCCAACATGAAGTTCCACATGGAAGTATTTTAACTGAAGGGGAGTGCTCTTCTATGGTGGAAGATGCTCCTGTCGCACCTAAACATGGTTGTGGAAGACGTGTCATGGGAATTGTTCGAGGAACGGTTCCGAGAGAGGTACCTTTTAGAGGAATTCATTGAGCGTCATCTCAATGAGTTCAACGCTTTATGATAGGGAGGTTGTATGGTGCCTGAGTACGAGGCACGTTTTATGGAGCTGCTCCGGTATGCTCTGCACCTTAACACTGAGAAACTCAAGGTCAACCGGTTCGTGTTTGGCCTTAACAACAGCCTGTGTGCAAAGGTTAGGATATTGATGCCTCAAACCTTGCATGACGCTGTCCAAAAGGCCCTCATAGCAGAGGAAGATCTTATCAGTGGGGGTCAGACTAGGACTCCAACGAGACCCGCAGGGCAGGGTTCATCTGGAATGCCTCAGCACTAGACACCAACGAAACATACCTCGGGATATTGTGGCTTCCAGAGGGGATCCACTTTCACTACACCTCGGCGACCACCGCCTCAGCAACAGACACCTTATCGAGGACCACAGCACCAGCAGCAGCGTCGCCCGCAAAAACAGCAGCTTAGTCATGTTCAGTAGAACAGACTAGGGTTTCAGGCCGATGGGTAGTCATCTTCTACTTCGGGTACCAAGACTACTGGGATGAAGAAGGGGTGTTAGACGTGTGGGGAGCCACATTACTAGCGTGACTGTCCTGTGGAGAGGACCAGGGCATCCGGATCATCCGGACCTACTACAATGGGAGATATGGGCAAGGCCCATCGGATTCATGCAATGGTGAATAAATTCCAGGCAGAGCACCAGTCGACTGCGCTCAAGACGACAGGTATTGTCACTGACCAGACCCTTAGTATTTTGATAGACCCAAGTGCTACTGAGAGTTTGATTTCTGGTGCAGTGCTAAAAAGGATTAAGGTAAAGGCAGTTGAACAGGATGAGTTTAGCTTCATGGAGATGGCTTTGAGAGCCAAACAGAAGGTTGGAGGAAAGGTTACGGGTTGTGCCCTTAACCTGGGAGAGTTTGTCACGAGGGTCAACTTGTACGTCACGATCTTAGAATCTTATGACGTCGTGATTGGTATGGATTGGTTGGAATCGCATGAGGCGATACTCAACTGTAAGATGAAATGGTTGATATTGGTCAATGATGAAGGATAGAGACATGTGATTGTAGGATGGAACCAGTGAGTATCCCTGAGGTTCGTCTCTTCCTTACATTTACGGAAGAGTATGCGCAAGGGGTGCAAGCTTTATGCGATCCTCGCAGTAAATGAAAAGGGAGTAGCATAAGGTCTAGAACACCTTCCGGTGGTGAAAGAGTTTGTGGACGTGTTCCCGGAGGAGTTACCATGGATGTCACCGGAGAGAGAATTGGAGTTTACTATAGACCTGAAACCGAGGACCAAACCGATAGCAAGAATGCCTTATCGAATGTCGACCCCAGAGTTGCAAGAGTTGAAAATGAAACTAAAAGAGTTTCTTGACCTAGGACTGATACACGCTAGTGTGTCACCGTGGGGTGCACCAGTTATCTTCATTTGGAAGAAGGATGGATCGTGGAGGCTTTGCATTGACTACCATCAACTGAACAAGGCTACGATCAAGAATCAATATCCCTTACCAAGAATTGATGATCTGTTCGATCAAATGAAAGCTGCGACAGTGTTCTCCAAGATCGATTTGCGATCAGGGTATCACCAGTTATCGATAAAGGAGGATGACATCCCTAAGACCACCTTTAAGATGATATTTGGACATTACGAGTTTACTGTTTTACCATTTGGACTAACAAACGCCCTAGGGGTATTTATGATTTTGATGAACGGGGTGTTCTGCGAGTACTTGGACAAGTTCATCCAAGTATTCATTGATGATATTTTGATCTACTCTCGGATGATGAAGGAGCATGACGAGCACTTGCGCTTGGTACTACAGTGTCTATGAGATCACAAACTATATGGGAAGTTGTCCAAATGCTCTTTGTATCAATCGAGGATTCACTACTTAGGGCATGTCATCTCCGGTGAAGGCATCGTCATGGATCCAACAAAGGTTGAAGCTATTATGGAATGGTCTACGCCAACGAATGTTATAGAAGTGCATATTTTTATGGGTTTAGCAGGATACTATTGATGGTTTGTCAAGGGATTTTCGAAGATAGCAAGTCCGATTACGAAATTGCAGAAGAAAAACCAAAAGTTTGTTTGGACTGAGAAATGTGCAGAAGAATTTCAGAGGCTTAAAGAGTTGTTGACAACAACGCTGATACTAAAGGTCCCTGACATGGATGCAGACTTCTCGGTATGCACTGACGCATCCAAGGAAGGATTAGGCGGAGTCTTGATGCAAGGCCGATGAGTGATTGCTTACATTTCTAGGAAACTAAGAAGGCATGAGGAGAACTACGCGACACACAATTTGGAGTTATTAGCCATTGTATATGCCTTGAAGGTTTGGTGACACTACCTTGTTGGACGAAAATTTGAATTAAAGACTGATCATTGTGGACTACAACACATTTTTACGCAAAGCTACCTGAACGCGCGACAACGACGTTGGTCGGAATTTCTTAGCGAGTACGACTTCGAGATTACTTACATAAAGGGAACAGTGAACCGAGTGGTGGATGCTTTGAGTCGAATTCCATGCATATTTTCGGTGTTACCTCTTCAGACAAATCTACGTGAGAATATTCTCACCATACAGCGTGATGATGGCTGGTACAAAGAAGTCGAGGATTTTATCGGACAAAACACAATGATGGTACCACATTATGAAGGATATTCATTTGATAGTGATGGTTTATTGAGGTTTAGAATTCGGATTTATGTACCGCCAAATGACGAGTTGAGGATCTTGATCCTAAGCGAGGCTCATAGAGCAGTTTACATGGCTCACCCAGGAGTCACGAAGATGAGGGCAGACCTTAAACCCTTATTCTTATGGAAGGGAATGAAGGTCGACATAGTCAACTTTGTGGCTAGATGTCTAGAGTGTCAGTAGGTAAAGGCTGAACATAGACACCCGGCATGATTACTTAAAGAACATTCCATTCCTGAATCGAAATGGGAAGTCATTTTGATGGATTTTATTGTTGGATTGCCACTGACGACAAGGAGACATGACTCGATTTTTGTAGTAGTAGAAACTCTGACGAAGAGTGTTCACTTTATTCCTGTGTGTACGATGTATCAGGCACCTGACATAGCGAGAGTTTTCATCATTGAGATTGTGAGGCTGCATGGTGTGCCTAAGAAGAATATATTTGATCGAGGATCATTGTTTACTAGATTATTTTGGATGACTTTCCAAGAGGCCTTGGGAACCCAACTTAATTATAGTACTGCGTATCGCCCAGAGACTGATAGACAGACCAAACGAACAAACCAAACCTTGGAAGACATGTTGCACATGTATGTAATGGACCAACAAAAGCGTTGGGAGGAATTATTTCCTCTAGTAGAGTTTGCTTACAACAACAGTTACCAGAGCACCATTAAGATGGTGCCTTTTGAGTTTCTTTATGGGCGACCGTGTCGGATGCCCTTGAGTTGGGATCGGCTTGAGGATAGGGTCCTGGTGGGACCAGAAGCGATCCAAGAAATGGAAGAGAAAATGAAAACCATAAGACAAAGGATTAAAGAAGCGTAGGATCGACAAAAGACTTATGTCGATGCGCACCGAGTCAATCGTAGTTATGAGGTCGGCGATCGAGTCTTCTTCCGGGTTAAACCGCATAAGAGTTCAATAAAGTTTGGAAAGGGAGATAAAATCTCTCCTAGGTTCATGTGACCTTTCAAGATTGTGGAGAGAAATGGGCCCATGGCCTATCGACTAGCCTTGCCTGATTCTTTGAGGCATATGCACGATGTTTTTCATGTATCTGTTTTGAGACATTATATCAGTGATCCTGCCCACGTGATTGACATGAGTTCCTTGCAGGTACCGGACGAGGGAGCGCTCACGGCTGAGCCGATCCACATATTAGATCATCGCGTTTGACAGTTATGACGTCGAATGGTAGATCGGGTCAAGGTCCAGTGGGACAGTTATAGTCTGCACTCGGCGACCTGGGAGGACGCATATGATATGCGCTAGTAGTTTCCATTTTTGTTTGATAGATAGACTTATGATATTGTGATACTTTTATTTCGGTATTTATACTGAGAAACTTCAAGACGAAGTTTAGACCAATAGGGGGTGTATGTAACATCCTGCTCTGGTGCACTGAGAGAACTTATTATTTGAGGACACTTGCTCACAAGTGATCTGGACTTTTCTGATATTAATACATTTATACTTGATTATGATGCGTTATGGTAGACGACATGATGTTTTACTACTTGATGTAGACAGGTGCTATTGACTCAATTTTATTGAGTGTGCAGGGTTAGGGACCTGGAGGATGCAGGGGCATGGGGGAACCCTTGGACTCCAGATTGAGTCAAAGAGTGTGCTATTTAGTATGATTTATTTACCGTGATATTTTTATTGATTTGATGATATGTTGTTGACATGTTCTGACATGATGGTTGATGATGCAGGCTGACGATATCTTGCCGACCAGGCTCACATATGGAGTAAAGGGGCCACAAATGATTTCCAGAGAGGTTGAGGGAGAGGTGTGGACAAAATCCCTACCATAGCCTACTAGCACTCCCGTCGTGGATCGAAGTGTAGGTTAATGATTACCTAGTTCGAGAGGATCCACGATTCCATGAGGACGGACTGCAATAGTCACTCACAATGATTCTAAGGGGCGCGCAATAAGGCGGGGGCCTGATTCCTTAGATCCCTTAGTCTCCCACAAGTTCACCTGGAAGAGTGTTGACTCCAGGGGTTATAGATGTCTATCAATCAGTCAAGTTGGTGAGTGGCACCCTTGGAGCACGTGGTGCATCCTGAAGGGCACATCATGCAAAAGAAACACAAGTTGGCGAGTGACACCCTTGGAGCGCGTGGTACATCCTGAAGGGTACGTCGCGCAGCAGAAACAAACGAGGTGAGTGGCACCCTTGGAGCACGTAGTGCATCTTCAAGGGCACGTCGCATTGATGACGATGTTGAGACAAACCTAGATGACCCTAAGACCTTAACGCCTGATGAAATTCTTAAAACGACTCCCCTAATTACTTGTCTCCAGTTTCAAATCTAAACCTAAATTTAAAACATCTCTAAGATAAAATTGGTTTAGCGCTAAGAAAAGGACCCTACAAAAATAAACATAAGGACGTAAACTAAAACCCTCCTAAGTCATAGTTAAACTCTTC
>JZKD02S1005332.1:0-13511 GCA_000966675.3 Picea glauca
CTAACCCACTTCTAACCACTTGTCCACTTAATAATTTCTCCATTAACTTTATTATTTAAATAATTTATTTTGTATCCACTTTGACTTATAGTACACTCATCACTTCACTTTATTAAGATGTTTCGATGTCCAAACTAATCTTTATGGTGGGTGAGAGGCACTATAGCCAAAATCCATGATGGCCCACACATGCTAGAGGAAAAATTTAAAGTGTAACCACTGTCTTTGTTACTCATCATTACAAAGGGAACAAGAGAAACACTAGAATGAGAAAGGTCATGAGGGAAGGAGGAAGGCAAAGGGTCACATTGAACCTCATTAGATACTAAAATCGTACCAGAAGTAACGCCAGATTTAGCACTAGATGTATCTAGATTAGTCTAAATAGTTAACTAGTTGAGGTATTTAAGGGTTAGGATAATTAGGGATTAGGGTTTAAGGGATTAAGAGTCAAGAGATAAGGGATTTGTCACTTATGGGTTAGGTAGTTTAATGGCTAATGGCTTAGGGATTATGGGCTAGGGGATTAATGATTAAGTGCTTAGGGAATAAGGGTTTATGGATTAAGGGGATTAGGGATTAATGTTAAAGTGTTTAAGGGTCAATGGATTGGGGGTTAGGGGATTTAGGGCTTTTGTGTTAAGGGATTAGTGTTTAACTAATGTTGAGGGCTTAAGGGTTTAGAGATTAGGGATTAAGTCTTTAAGGGTCAATGGCTTAGGGGTTATGGTTTAGGTCAAAATTTGACATGGTTAGACGAGACACATGCGTTGATGGTATGTGAGGGTTTCAAGAGTCAAGAATGCCTGACATCCCCGCATAATCTTTGACATCCTCCATGCTTGCATAATTTTACATGGTTAGACTAGGTGAATGCATTGACGGTATGGGAGGGTTTAATTAAGACTCAATGAAATCATTGAGATTGATTATTGATGTAATTTTGATATGAAATAGGAAAGTAAAATTGAACCTTAATTTATTAAATTTTCACCTAATTCTAGGTGATCAAAATCTTTTATTTTGTTTAATTATTTTATGTTTAGTTCTTAATAAAACATAATAAAAAATTTATTCCCAACATTAAAATGAAAACAATATAAAAATAATGAAGTTAATAAGGTTGCTTATTCAAATCATTATGAGATACTTGCATATTTAATTAATATTTTATTAACTTTTGTGTCTTCATGAACATATGTTGATATAAAATAGATGGAAGAAACATACAAGTAATCCTATTTTTTTCTGCCAAAAATTCATACCATATCTTGAACACTTTAACGATATTGCAATAGGTGATTTGTATTGACACAAATAATACTGAACCATTTCAAAGACTAGGCCATAAGAATCATCATTTTTTAAACATGGATTAAAAATAATTATGAAATCTAGAAGTCTTGGTCATTAACATCATTGTTTGCAACAATGTCATCTAGTGTATCATTGTCAATGTTCATATGATTTGTCAAGTAGTTAATATTATCATCATCCTCATCTTGACCTGCATTATTACTATAGATCATCCATATTGTTACCAGATGTATTTGGATCATAATTTTGTATACCATCCATATTGTTGTCTTCCATAACATCATCTAACTCCGGATTGTTGTCTTCTTGTGCCTGAACATAACCATCTTCAGCATCATCATGGATGCTAATTTCTTCGATGTTCTCTAATTCATCTTTCTCATTTTTTTCGCCATCATTTTTTTGCTCAGTATCCACTAATGCATTTTCAAATACATGCCTTTGGATTATAATGTATGACAAAAAACCATTTCAGGTCAAGAATATCTTCATAGAAAAATACCTTCACGTGAACGAGTACATACATATATTAGACATATGTTATAACAATTTTATTGATTCATAAACACATGTATATATTCACAATAAACCATGTATTAATACATTATTGATCACTACCACTTATTTCAATTTGAGTTAAAGAAATACCTGCTCACAATGAATTGGTAGAACATAAGGCTCCTTATCCTCCGGTAGGAACCTTGAGGAATCTATAGAAAACAATCCACTATGGGTATCATGTCTTCATGTCCTCTCAAATGCTTCATACCATATACACTTAAAAATACAACATTTAAAAGAGCGATAATCCAACTCAATAATTTCTTGTATTTTCCCAACATATTGTAGATTTCCTTCAATAATATTCTTATCTTTTGAGCTTGATCGATTGGATTGCTTGAATTCAACCATGATTCAACAATCGAAGGATCGTCTCTTTACATATACACGTTCTACATGATATTGTCGACCATATACCCATATTGATGGATATTTCCTTGCCTGTGAAAGACCATTTATTTTGGTTAAAACAATTAAAATGATGAATATTAAAATAGTAATAGTATCAAAATTGTAAGGAAACAATATTTTGTAAAATTCCAACTATACCTTTCTTTCACATCCTCTAGACATGTCAATTTCATCTTCTGTTATGTTTGACTCTGTACCCACATCTTCTATTTGATTTTGAATTTGTTTAGTAACCCATTCTAGTGTGCAATATTTTCCCCATTCCCCTTGTAGATCAGTAGGAAATGGGGTATTCCTTGGGTTTGATCTCTTAAATTGTTTCCTTTCTTCTAACACTTCTTCTCTTTTTTTATCATACAAATCAATCCATTTGTTCATAAAGTCCATGTGGTACATAATTAACTTGTCGAGTATAGCACTTTCGTCTACACCTATTACATGTCATCAAGTTTATTTCAAACTTCAAAGGCCATTTTGTTAATTTGACAAATAAATTACAGATTAAATTGATGATTGCAATTAAAAAAACCACAATGAAAATGAGTTTACTTACTAATTTCTACTTGAACACCATTAGGTTATGGTTTTTCTCTATCAATAATATATGATGCTTGTTCTTCATCCCAGAAGTGTGGCCCATCTTCAAAATCCTTACCAAGGAATTCACATAGGAAGAAAAATGCTTCATTCAATACATACCCTTCAGCCATGAAACCCTCTGGATGTGCCTTTTGTCGGACATATCTTTTTAGAGTTTTCATATATCTCTCAAAGAAAAACATCCACCTCATTGATACAACACCCTCCAATTCAATGACATCGACTAGGTGTATAAGTAAATGGAATTTTAGGTCCATGAAACTTGTAGGGAGATCCTTCTCAAATACACATACAATTTCTACAATTTTCTTCTTCCATTTGGCACTTTACATTCATGGATCTCCTTGGATGTCACCCACCTAATATAAGAATAGTAAATTAGTATGAACCTTTAGGAAAAAATCAAAATAAAATACAATATTTCTATGTATCTCACACATGAACATTCCATAACAGATACCTTGCAAATGTTGACAATTCACTTATGGAATTCCTCAAGTCAACAGTAAGACATGAATCCCCCCTAATTGCCAATGGCACGATATGTTGTCAAATACATTTATGAAAGATCATTAGTTATTTTTGTCACACAATATAATATGAGAATATATAAATGATGATATATAATACCTTCATAAAGTTATGAAAATCATGTGTTTTAAATCCTGTGATATGTCCATCAACTATAAAAGATTTAACCAATGATGACCCATAGCTAGTAGGTGTCCTTATTGAACGTATGAAATTTTTTGTTGGTCTAGCTCTTTCTTTTTCAAAATCCATGGAGCTTTTGCATATGATTCATTTTCCCTGTTTGGCCACAAATGTTTTCCATCTAATTTGGTATGCGAAAGAGCAATATCTCTCCTCGAAGACAACATGTCCTTCTCTTTGCCTGATATATGTCGAAATATTGAATCTGGGACATTTTTGAAGATGTTCATAGGATCTAATATGTGACATATTAATAGATCCTTCCAGTAAGGGAGATCATAAAATATGGATTTCCTTTTCATCCCTTCTGGCATCTTAATTACAACTTGTTCCGGTTCTTCAATAGAATCACCCCCATCAAAAAAATCCTGCCAAGATTTCAATTCAACATCTTCATACTTCTTAAGCCAATTAGCTGGACCCATAATCATGGGAGGGCCTCTATTTTCAAATTTTCCATCAAATTGATTCTTATGGCGGTTTCTAAACCTATGATATGGTGGTAGAAAAACCCTATTGTTTGCATAAGTAAATTTATGTAGATCTTTAGAATACCTCCCTTGAAATTGTTCTGCACATCTTGGACATGCAAATATCTTCTTTGTTTGAAGCCCTGCAATTCAATAAGTAAGGTTAATAAAATAAAAATAATAGTATAAAATTGAGTATGAGAGATGGGATGAAAATAAATTATTAGTGTAAATACGTAAAAAAAAAATCTTGCCGGAACAAACACCAAGTCCTAGGAAATCATGAATAGTCCAACATAGCACACCATACAACATGAAGGACATATTTGATGGAGGACGTGATATGTCATACATTCTTATGCCTTTCCATAGCAGTTGCATCTCATCAATAAAAGGCGCAAGATAAACATCCATTTTTTTAACTTGATGTTTTTCTGGAACAATGAGAGTCAGCATAAGGTGCTCCTTTGTAACACTCATCCATGGGGGAATATTGTATACTATAAATCCAACTAGACAAACACTATAGTTTGAGCTCATGAAAGAAAACAGACACACTTCATCAATTGCAAGACCAAACCTGATACTACGGGGTTCATCTTTGAATTTTCTTGGCCATTTTTCCTCTATGTGTTTCAATGCTTTGGAGTCGGTCGGAATTCACATGAATCCATCTTTACTCCTATTATTTTCATTCCAGTCCATCAATTGTGCAACTGACTTGCAACGAAACATTCGTTGAAGTGTAGGTATAACTGACATGTGACATAAAACCTTCTTTGGAACTATAGGACCTTGTGCATATGTACGATATCTCTTCTCTTTTCATACAAGGCATTTTACCTTGTCTTGATATTCATCTCTATATAAAATGAAATCATTTATAAATGAATGAATTTTCTTATATTCAATCCCCAACTCAACCAACAACTGACGTGCCTCTCTACAAGTTGATGGAAACACATTCTTTTCAAGAAATATTTTGGTTTTTAGTGCCCTGTAAGATTTCCAAAGATTAGATCAATTGAATGTTTGACTTATGATGAACATGTTTAATATGTCAATATATATTAGGACTATTCGTAAATGAATTACATACACCAATTGACAATGCATTGTAAGAAATAGATTTCAACTCACTTCAGTAGGGTGGTGAATCCTTTGTCTGACCAACCAAATAGTGACTTGATTTCTAATAATATTAATGTGCATGCCAGTTTTGAGGTTTTACTTGCACCAGATTTGAACATGTGAGTCTTTTCTTCTTTCTTGATTGAGTCTTTCAGGTTGTTATCATCAACATTGTGTTGGTGGTAATTACCCCTGTTGTCATTGTTATTGTCATCCATATGATCATTGTTGTCATCATTATTTCCATCCCCAAAGAAACATGTAATCATTTCATTCAATCCTTATTCATGCACTGCATTTTCACTATCATGATAATCATCAGTAAGGCTAGGTGGCATGTCATCAGTGTATGCTAATCTCATCAGCTATTCAAATTTCTCAGGTGGTAGAATTATCTTTTCACCTTGGTATGGTTTAAAGGATGGTTTCGATCATCCTGTCCAAATCTTAATAGCCCAATTGGATCTTGGGTATTAGTAGCCGTTATTTCCTCATCATATTCTACCTATCAACAAACACAACCATTATTTAATGCTTGGCAACAATTGGATAAATCATAAATATATCAATTTCAAAGAAATATAATCAAATATGGCTTAACAAATTATAATATAAAAGGCATGAACATATATACATCAATATAATAGTCTCGACCAACCTCGTTTTCAGTGCAATTATTTGTTGTGTCTGGAGAATCCATTGTCATATCCTCTTGCACCCACTGTGTTCTTTGTGATTTAACAGTTTTAGGTCCACGCCCACGTACATATGTCTTTTTTATTTTGCTAGTTGAACGCTTAGGCGGTGCACTTGCTCCAATATCCATCTAAAATAACCAACAACATGTCTCATAATTTATTTCAAGATTGGATAATACACTATAAATTTTAATAATACCATGAAAAAGGATGGACGTATCACAAAATTCTTCCTAAGATAAGTCAAAATTTGATTACCTATTGTCCCACGACATTGATTTTGTCCTTATTTGACATGACACAATCTGTTGCCATGGTCTCGTCTAGCCCCTATAATACACAACATAGTCCATGATGTTTAGTACACCAATTATATCATTTCAACCAATATTCTATCCAACACAAAACCTCACTTTACTCATATATTTGACATATTTATATAACATATTTTATACAACTTTGTCTCTTCTATGTTGTAGCATTTGTGAATTCATAAACACCATACTCCTTTGGTTGAGGTTGATTTGTCTTCTTAATTTTATTGTATCTGCAGATTTTGTATCTGATTCTATGGCCACCCAATTTCCTTTCATTGATTTAGTACGGATACATCGTCAGGTCCTCTATCCATGGCCTCCTATGGATCCTGTAATACACAACAATGACATTAGTCACATAACATCTATGTGTTGGATTATTGTTGGATTACTGAGAAGGGGGGGTGAATCAGCAATAGCAAAATTATAATCCTTTTTAACCAAATAATCCAAGTGTTATATCAATGTAGAATTATTATCCAATAATGAGCAATGAACAAATGAACAATCATAGAAATACACACTACACTAGTACTTTACGTGGAAACCCAAAGCGGGATAAAACCATGAAATGATTTTTCTTATATGTCTTGAAGAATTACATTCATTGGAAGCACCAACTTCCTTTGTTTTCCAGTTGCAACTTGAAGGAGTCTCCGACCTCCTAGTTTCTCAGGCTACAACCTGAGGGAAGCTCCAACTCCCCAATTCTCTGGCTACAAACTAGAAGGAGTGTATAACCCCCTATGTTCTCCAGCTACAACCGGAAGGTGGCTACAACCACCTGTCCTTGCCCCATCCAACTGCCATGAAGTAGAAGTAGAATGATGGAACCACTGTCACACTATCACTGTGAGATATAACACTGTAAACCTATACCAATAAACTTGAACCATGCATCAACCTGTACCTCAACCTGTAATCAACCTGTACCATAAAAAAGTGCATCAACCATGTACCAATCTGTACCAAACAACCTGTAATCAACCTATACCATAAAAAAGTGCATCCAATCATGTACCAAGTATGTACCAATGATGTGTCACTTAATCATCAACTATGAATCATCAATATGTACCAACATCATCAACTATACACCTCATGTATGTGCCAACTCATCAACTACTTGTCTCAACCATGTACCCAACATGTACCTTAACCAAAAGCCGTCATCAATTTCATCATCAAAATATGATTTGTAACTCTGTATTAGAACTGGTGTATATGATCACACACCTGAAAACCTTCATTAAATTTAACAACAAGAGACTAGCATCTTCATAAAACTTTTTTTTAGTCTCACATGACTAGTTTTGGATTAGTCAACAACCCTAATTTGAAATAATCATAACTATGTACTTGTAATGAATAAAGATCTGAAACTAACACACAATGTTCTTTAGTGTGTTTTATGCAATTCCTCCAGGTGTCACTACTTGTAACCTCTCATAAAAGGAGTTATAGCAAAAATGGAATACCTTGCCGAATTATGTCTTATTGTAGAGAGTGACCTTGTAGAGCATGCCCCATACAGAATATTTGTTGAATCGATTTGAAAATGTTAAAAACCATGCTAAATAATGCACTCTAATCAACACATTTGGTCTTACTAAATTTGGATTTGTTATGAAGAAGTTATGACGTTTTTACCTGAAACACGTTTTTTAGACTAGTTTCAGGACTAGCCACAAACCCTATTTGTCACAGAGTGTAACTCCAAAAATACAACGACCCAAAAGATGAATATTTTACCACATGTACTTGGATATGTTTCCTCAATGGAATAGAAATTTCATGGACTAAATCATTCTATAAAAAACATTATTGTGAAAATGGTGAGATGACCTGTAAATAACATACCTTAGAAAGCATCATCAAGGGAATTTATCCTCCCTTGAATTTTGGCCTTCTTTTCTTCACCTTCCTTCTGAAATTCGGCTTAGATACCCTTTGGTTACCTTAGACACCTGTATATATTCAATATTATCAAGCGTAATATAAAATGAGAGAACCTTGCCTCTTATTTATACTCTCCAAGTAGCTTCCTTAAAAACATCTTCCAGGTCTCTTTGCCCACTTTCCTTATTTTAGGGTTAACCCAGTTCTAATTTCTCCATTAAATTTATTATTTAAATAATTTATTTTGTATTCACTTTTAATTATAGTACACTCATCACTTCAGTTTATTATTTACCTTCTAAAATCTCTTAAACCACTTTGACTACTTTGACCTTTTGGGGCTTCTAGATGACATATGAGGGTCCTCCAACTTCGTAACGCCATAACTCTCAAACTGTGAGGAGTTATGTGACGTTCCACATACCAACAAAAATGGAATGACATGTACTATCCATATAGAATAGTATTAGCTATAAATATATCAAAACTCATACCATTATCCATCAAACAAACGTGGGTCCATTACCCAAACCTGGGTTCTCCAACTTCTTATGGCCATAACTCTCTAAATGTGAGGAGTTATGTGATGTTACACATACCAACATAAATGGCATGAAAAGAAATAGCCATCTAGGATAGTTTCATTGAAAAATTCACTGACCTTCATCTCATTATTCCATTAATAAGCATGGATTCTCTAACCATACTTCTAGGATAACTCAATCTACAAAGCATCTTCCCATGAGGGCTTTCACCATAAGGGGAACACTTTGGAGTTCATCCTTGGTGTTATCAAGATTTCTTCAAGTGTTGAAATCAATGACAACCAACCTTAATCAACAATCTGCCCCTTTGGCATTGATGACAACACTCTTATGAAAAACTGGAATTATGTCATGCAATACTAAAGTCATATCACCCATGGTCCCCCTGGAAACATGCATCTGTCCTCTGCATCTCTCTGACCATTTCTCCCCCTGGAACCATGCCTGTGTCCTCTACATATGATGAATCTCTCCCCCTTTTTCATCAATGACAAAGGTATCTTTCCATCTTGGGCTGCTCCCCCTGACTGAATTGTCCTCTTTATGGTGCTTCCTCGTGTACATCTAAGACATATAAGATAAGCATTCAAAAGCATTCATTTTGGAGTAGAAATAACTCCGAGTCTCTGGCGAAGATACTCAAAGGATTCTTGTGGAAGTGGTTTTGAAAAGATGTTTGCCACTTGTTCTTTTGTGCCAACATACTCAACTCTGATGTTCTTTTTTTCAACCTTCTCCCGTAGAAAGTGATACTTGATTGAAACGTGCTTCATCTTGGAGTGCATCATTGGGTTCTTTGAGATACTGATGGCACTTGTATTATCACAATAGATTGGAATGGGCTCATCATAATCAACCTGTATATTTGTTAGAGTTTGTTTCATCCAAAGAACCTGTGTACAACATGATGTTGCTGCAATATACTCTGCCTCGACCATAGATAAATATACTGATGATTGTTTCTTGCATATCCATGATACTAAACACTCACCCAAGTAGAACGCTACTCCACTGGTGCTTCATTGGTCATCAATACAACCTGCCCAATCTTCATCTACGTAGGAAATAACTGATAGATCCTTTCCTTTTGGATACCATAATCCAAACTCTTATGTTCGTTTGAGATATCTGAAAATCCTCTTCACTGCTAATACATGTGATTCCTTTGGTGCTTCTTGAAATCATGCCACCTATCCAACTGCCTGCATTACATTCGGTCTGGATGCTGTCACATATAGTAGGTTGCCAATCATTGACTTGTATTTCCTATGATCTGTAGTCTTTGAGTCATCATCTTTTCTCAACTTGCAACTGGTTTGCATGGGAGTGATAACTGGTTTGCAATATTCCATTCCAAACCTCTTTAGCATTTCTCTGATATACTTGGTTTGAGAAATAAAAATTCCTTGGTTTCTTTGACATATATGAAGTCCTGGAAAGAAGGATAGTTCTCCAAGTAATGACATTTCAAATTCATTCTGCATATCCTTTGCATATTTCCGACTTAACCTGTCATCGTCACTACCAAAAATAATATCATCAACATAAACTTCAATTAATAAAATATTACCTTGACTTACCTTGATGTAGAGGTTGTTGTTTGCACTTCCTTTTTTGAACCCTGGCTATTGTAGATACTTATCCAGTCTAGAGTACCATGCTCTAGGAGCCTATTTCAGACCATAAAAGGCCTTCTTTAATTTGCACACATAGTTTGCATTCTCTGACAACTGAAATGATTCTGATTGTTCAATGTAGACTTCTTCTTCAAATTCCCCATTTAGAAAAGTTGAATTTACGTCCATTTGATACACTTTAATATTTTTGGAGCATGCATAAGCTAAAAGCAATCAGATTGCTTCAATTCTGGCAACTGGGGCAAATGTCTCTTCAAAGTCGACTCCTTCAACCTGTGCATATCCTTTACAAACCAATCTAGCTTCGTTCCTTGTAACTTGTCCATCTTCATTCAATTTATTCATGTATACCCACTTTGTGCTGATCACATTCTTATCCTTTGGTCTTGGAACCAATTCTCAAGTGTCATTTTTCTCTATTTGATCCAATTCTTCATCCATGGCCTTGTTTCAAAATTCATCCTTGTTGGCCTCTTCAAAATAGTTTGGTTCAATTGTAGATAAGAGTGCTAGGTGTGTTTGTTCTGGTGAACATATTCTTCTTCTAGTCTCAACTCTTGCATCTTTGTTTCCGATAATATGATATGAAGGATGATTCTTATGTACTTGTCTGCTAGGTGTCTTTGGAGACACTTGTTGAACTTTCTCTTTTGTTTTTGTCAGATTCTCTTCATCTTCCTCTTCTACTTCTTTTTCATCTTCTGCTTCTTCTTCGAAAGGTTGTTCCATTGATTCATTTTCTTCTTCCTTTGATTCTAGTCTGCATGTTTTATCAAATGTTACGTTGATTATTTCCACAACTTTGTTCAATCTCATATTGTAACACTTGTATGCTTTCCTTGTACTTTAATAACCAACAAGTACTCCTTTATCCACACAATAGTCAAACTTTACCATTCTTCCATCTTCTCTTTTGATGTAGCATTTGCTTTCAAAAACTCTAAAGTGCTTCACATTTGTTGTTCTTCCTTTCCATAGCTCATAGGGAGTTTTGTTAGTGTTGTTTCTGAGCATTACTCTTTTTTGAATGTGAATTGATGTATGCACTGCCTGTGTCCAAAATATATTTGTCAATTTGGAATCCATTAGCATTGTTCGAGCCATTTAATGTATTGTCATGTTCTTTCTTTAAACAATTCCATTCTTATGAGGTGTCCTAGCAACATATATTTTCCTTTTTATTCCATGACTGTTGTAGTAGTCCATAAATTCCTTTGAAGTGAACTCTCCTCCATTATCATATCTCAAGCATTTGATTTTTGAATCCATTTCATTTCCAACCATTTCCTTGTAGATTTTAAAGTTTTCAAAAGATTATGAATTATTCTTGAGAAAGAAAACTGCAGTCATTCTTTTATAATAATCAACTAATAACATAAAGTATTTCTCACCTTTTCAACCCTTTGTTGTAGTTCGTCCAACTAGATCAGTGTGCACAATTTCCAGTGGTCTTGTCATTGAATATTCCTTTGATTTCAACCTGGTCTTTGTTTTCTTTCCTTGTTGACAATGCCTGCATAAAGTGTTGGTTGGTTTCATGATCTAGGGCATTTCTCTGACTGCTTCTCTTTTACTGACTTTGACAAGGTTATAAAAATGTATGTGACCCATTCTTCTGTTCCATAGCCAACTTTTGTCTTCCTTTTCTAGACAACACTTTTCATTTCCAATTTCACTTAACACATATATATTGCTTGAAGTTCTTGCAGCTATAGCAATCAATTTTCCTGAAACTTATTTTCTTATCTCACACTTTTGTGAATCGAAAGTAAATGTATGACCTTGTTCAAACATTTGACTCACACTTAGAAGATTATGTTTCATATATTCTACTAGTAGAAGATTTTCTGCCTTTGTATTATTGTTCCCAATTATGACTGTGTTGTTTCCAATGATTGTAGTTGAATCATCATTTTCGAAGGAGATTGATCCATCTCTTTCCTTTCTTAATGTAAGAAACCTGTCTCTATCACCTGTCATGTGTTTTGAACAACTACTATCAACATACTAAATATGTTTCTTCTGCTTAGCTTGTAGATCGAGTGTGCATTCTTCATTGCTATATTGATTTTGCTTTCTTATCCGTGTCCTTTTCTAAGGTTCCTGTCTGTGAGTGTTGTTATTCTGTTGCGGTTCTCTAGGAGGGATTGTCTCTCTGCAATATTTGGCCATGTGTCCAAAGTTGTTACATTTGTAACACTCCACTTCAGTGCTCAAAGATTCAAACATGTTGTAACTTCCTCTCTATGTTTCAATAGGCCTTCTTGGATAACCCTTTGTGTATGACTTTAAAAGTTGTTTATGTTCCTGTTGTTAGCTCTACAATTCACAACTTTATGTCCAAAATTATTACATGCATAACATAAACCAAAAAATATAGTTTGATACCTGGGAGTTGAAGATCTTCTGAAAGGAGGTGCTCTTATGAATCCTTCTTCTTCTCTAGGCCTATCTGTGTGTTGTTGATTCTAAAATATCAATCTTCTCGATGGAGGAGTTTCCCTGTAATCTTCCTTGTATATCTTCCTATCCCCTTTGATTTTTTCTGCATAGCTTTTTGGATATGTTTCTTGCTCGGTTGTTTTGGAGCTTGATCCCTTTTCTATCTGATTGTATCCAATTCTGGACTTGTCAAGATGAGATTTTTGACTACTGATAATGTCATCCAAATAGTTTGAGCTATTTTGCATATTTTTCTTTTGAATATCCTTTCTTAATATGACAATCTCTGCTTCCAAATTTCCAATGTTCCTTTCCTTTTCTTCTAGTTGTTCTTTGAGTGCTTCTTCAATTTTTTTATCTTCTTCTATTTGAACCTTCAAATTTGTGATCATTTGTTCTAGTTCTTGAGTATTTTCTTTCTTGTCTAGTTCTGCTTGTAGTTTCTTAATTTTCTTCTTTTCTCTTCTGATAACTTCTATGGCACACATCAATTCTTCTCAGTAGTCAACTTTCACCTCTTCAATTTCTTCTTTGATTTCTTCATATTCTTCTTCGGAGTCTTCTTTATCAGAGTCTTCTACTTCAATGAATATAACTCTTCCTGTCTCACTGTCACTAACTTCATCTTCATCTGATGATGAGATCTCTTCTTTGGTGCATAAGCTTTTCTTGAAAACTTTCTTTGTAGTTCTTTTGCCTTTATATGTTTGTTTTCCTTTTGAGTAACCTTCATCATTTATCTTTTTCTTATGAGGACATTTGTTAGAAA
>JZKD02S1005354.1:0-13511 GCA_000966675.3 Picea glauca
TTGCATCTGTGTACCATCCAGCTATCCCCAACATTAAATTGCAAATAAATTGAAGCGACCTTACAGAATTGCAACTGCCACATGATATTTAATTTTTGTATAGTTTGATTAAAATTTTAATTCAATCATGCATCAGTCACATCCTCAACTCCATTAAACTGTCAATTTGATTAGCCGCCCATAGTTGTACAACATTAAATCTTTCTTCATCGTACATTTATTGGTCTGTATGATTTTAATAGATTATGTTGTATCATCCATACGACCATGTCCATACAACAAACGTGATGATTGGTTAAGTAAATATTAACATCATCCCATTATTAACTCGTGGGTGTAGTTTGGTAAAAGCACTATCTTGGATAACAGTGGAAAATTCCTTGGCAATTACCAAAAAGAGATATAAAAGGGTATAAATTAAAATATAATTAAAATAAAAAGATTATAAAGTAATATCTAATTACAATTCAAAGTCACATAAAGGATCAAATTGAAAGTTATTCTTCATCTTCAGTTTATTATATGTTCTACTCGAGAACCTTTCCTTTCTCAAATGTGCAAGGATCAAATCACCAACTTCGAACTGAAGTTGTCTCTTGTGTTGATCTGCTCTCCTCTTATATTCTTGGCTCAAACTCTGCAATCCTTCCTTCACCTGGCTGTGAAGTTCCTTCATCACCTCTGCGAAATCTTCTGCACTAGCACTCCTAGTTGCATTCTGTTATGAATCCCTCTGCTTAGAAATTCCTCTCGGCTGCATGCCATAAACAATTTGAAATGGACTCTGTCCTGTGCTCCTATTAAGCGAGTCATTATAAGAAAACTCCTCCTATGGTAATATGTTGTCCCACTGACTGTGGTGTTCTATCACCAAGCTCCTCAGCAAGTCTCCCAAACTTCTGTTCATGACTTCTGTTTGTCCATTCGTCTGAGGATGATAAGCTAAACTAAACAACAAGTTTGTTCCCAGCTTCTTCCATAAGGTTCTCCAGAAGTGTCCTACAAACTTAGTGTCTCGATCTAAAACTATGCTCCTTGGTAAGCCGTGAAGTTGAATGACTTCTTTGAAAAATAGGTTCGCAATGTGAGTTGCGTCACCGGTTTTCTGACATGGAATGAAATGTGCCATTTTGGAAAATCTATCCACTACCAAAAATATTGACTCAAACCCTCTTTGTGTTCTTGGCAACCCTAATATGAATTCCATGCTAATTGCATCCCATGGCCTCTCAGGTATGGGTAATGGTTGATAAAAACCTACATTCTACCTCTTTCCTTTTGAATGTTGACAAATTCTACATCTGTCCATGAATATTTTGACGTCTTCTCTCATTCCTGGCCAAAAATATGACTCATTCAACTTTGCGAACGTCTTTTCATGACCGAAATGTCCGGCCAATCCTCCACTATGTTTTTCCTTCAGTAAATTTTCCCTCATGGAGCATTTTGGAATACAAAGTTGATTACCCTTAAACAATAATCCTTCCTAGATCATGTACTATGTCCATTGACTCCTCTCCTTGAGAATTGGATTCTCAGCTGCTTCATACACCTCTTTAAAATCTGGATCATCTCTGTACATGTCCCTGAGATCATCAAAACCCAATGTTTTGACTCTAAAATCCTGCAATAGCAAACATTTCCTACTCAAAGCATCGACAACTTTGTTAGCAGTTCCAGAAATATGTTTAATCACAAAAGATAAAATTTGCATATATTCAACCCATTTAACATGTCCTTGATTCAACTTCTCTTGTTGAGTCACAAATTGTAAAGCATGATTGTCACTGTATAAGACAAACTCCTTGGGAATCAAGTAGTGTCTCCATTTCTTCAATGCCTGAATAATAACATAGAACTCCTTGTCATATGTGGATTATTTCACTTTCGCTTCATTCAGCTTCTCGCTGAAGTATGCTATCAGTCTGTCTTCTTGGCTTAAGACTGCCCCTATTGCAAATCCACTTGCATCACATTTCACTTGGAATGTCTTCTTGAAATCTGGCGACACCAGAATTGGTTGTTCCGTAATTTTCCTTTTCAACAAATTGAAGATTTTCTCAGCCTCTTCTATCCAGTGAAAAGACTTGTGTGTATTCTTCACTGTGCCCGTCATCAATGCACTAATTCCACTGAAATTCCTGATGAAATTCCTGTAGAAACTAGCCAATCCATGAAAACTTTGAACCTCAAAGATACTCTTTGGCGATGGCCAATTCTTAATCACCTCCACTTTATCTGGATCCATCATCAACTTATCTGCAAAAATAACAAAACCCAAATAAATGAGCTCTATCTTCATGAATGAGGACTTCTTCATGTTTATCAGCAGCTTCTCCTACTGTAGCCTCTTCATCACTATAGCCAAATGTTTCAAATGCTTTGCCTTTGTTTTACTGAAAATTAGAATATCATCAAGATACACAATGACAAATTTTTCGATGAAATCCTTCAAGACTTCATTCATCAATCTCATGAAAGTACTCAGTGAATTTTTTAAGCCAAATGTCATAACAAGCCATTCATACAACCCTTCGTTAGTCTTGAAGGCTGTCTTCCATTCATCACCTTCTCTCATACGAATCTGGTGATATCCACTTTTCAAATCAATCTTTGAAAAAAATATGGCCCCACTCAAGCAATCCATCAGATCATCCATCCTTGGCAATGGAAATTTGTACTTGATGGTTATTTTGTTGATTTCTCTTGAGTCGGTACACATCCTCCAGCCTCCGTCTTTCTTCGGACTAAGCATTGTCGGAACAACACACAGACTCAAGCTTTATCTGACCAAACCTTTGTCCAACAAATCCTGGACTTGTCTTTTAACCTCTTCATTCTCCCATGGCTTCAATCTGTACACTACTTTGTTTGGAAAACTAGATCCAAGTATGATATCAATTTGATGACTTATACTTCTAATTGGTGGCAACGAACGAGGTAGTTCGTCCACTACTATGTTAGTGAACTCTTCCAGCAGTTCATGAACCTCTTCTGGTAAATCATCTACCCTTGTGTAGGTTAAAACAATCTTTGGCTTCCTAAACACAATGAATTGCGGTTCCTCCTTCTTCTTAACCTCTGTAAGAAGTTCCTTCCCACTCATGAGAAGTACAGTGTTGCTTACTTTAGGTTTTACCTCCTTATCTTTAATTGGAAGCAACATGTGAGTTCTCCCATTCTTCTCTAGGGTGTATGTGTTCTTCCTTCCATCATGAATCACATTCCTATCATATTTCCACGGTATACCAAACAATATATGACAAACATCCATGGGAATGACATCACACAATATTTCATCTTTATACCCTCCTATTTTAAACTCAGCTAAACATTGTTTAGTGACATTTACCTGATGTCCTTTTTGTAGCCACGAAACTCTGTATGGACTTGGATGTTCAATAGTCTCCAACTCCAACTTTTCTACCATCTTTCTTGAAACGAGATTATCTGTTCTACCACTATCCAAAATGACCTTTCATACCCTATATTTGGTTTTGCAAGTAGTCCGAAAAAGTCTATTCCTTTGGACTGAACTCTCCACCTTCTTCTCTGGTGTTAAGAGGACCTTTCACATCATCAGCGATCTTCCGCCTTCAACATCTTCTGCCTCAAAATTCCACCTCTGTGCTTCGACAATGTGAGTTTCACCACCTTCTTTCTTTTTGTCTGGACACTCATAAGACTTGTGTCCAACCTTTCCACATGTGAAGCATTTCACTACTCCACCTCTTCCTCTTCCTCTACCTCTGGTACGAGGAAAAATGTTTCCATCAGCATACTGACCTCTCTGTTTAGTATGCTGCCATCTCTGTGAGTTTCCACCTCTCTCAGTATGAGGTTTCTTCCATTCTTCCTTAGGCTTTTGATTTCTATCTTGGACGATTGATTTTCCCCTAGCTTGACTTCTGCCTCAGCCTCTTTGACCTTGTTTTTGGCTCAGCTTCTCTTCTACCTTTAGAGCCATTTGATAAGCATCTTCCACTGTTCGGATGGTCATCATGCTCATCTCATCTTGAATTTTGTATCTCAGGCCATTCATATACCTGGAAACCTTTTCATCATTACTTTCACGATGACTTGCTCTGATGTTCAGCTTGTAGAACTCTTTAGTGTACTCTCTCACTGTCATCAGCTTCTATCTCAAACTTTTCATTCTCCAAAACAGAGAAATTTGGTAATCCTTGGGAATGAATTTCGCTTTCATCTTTGCAATCATCTGATCCCAACTCTTGATTTTCTTCTTACCTTGGCAGCGTCTGTCAACTTTCAATTCATCCCACCGCAATGTTGCATGTCCTTTAAGTCTCGTGACAGCATGTTTGACCTTCTTATCTTCTTCGACATCTTCATAGTCAAAATATGTGTCCAGAGCTCTAATCCAGTCTAGAAGCTCTTCAGCATCCAAGTTTCCCTCATAAACTAGAATGTCCATTTTGGCTCTTGCACTCATTCTTGCAACAACTCTAATCAAGCGTTCATTTGCTGCATCTTCTGTTGTGACTTCTTCTTTTGCATGTCCGACTTCATCTTCACTTTCTGATTCACTGATATCCCCAAAACCAGCTGTGCGCCTCTATTTTATTTCCATGTCCATGAGTCTGGCACGAATGTTATGCAGATCTCTTTCCACTTCTCGATTCTACACCTGCCTGCCCCTTCCTTCTGGCATTTCCCTTTCCTATGGCGGATCAGGTGTTTTCCTGTCTCTTATCCTCGGCGGCATGGCTGAAATTCCTTCTCTCTTTTCCTACCTGAAATATACAAACAAGAATTAGGCTTTGATACCAAACCTGATTTGCCTCCCAACCCGCAGGTCAGAATTCCATGCACACAGGACCATTCTTCTTCTACTGGCCCGAACAACTCTCGACAATTGGCTCTTCTATTTCGCTTTTCGGGAAAATCTGCACCCACAGAAAAACCTCGTGGAATTCCCCCTTCATGCTTCAAGAGATCGGACTTCGAGGAATTGCGAGTTCAACAGTCAAGCATTCTATGCTCTCTAGTCTCCGAATCCCGATATGCCAAGTTCTGATAGATGTTGGGACGCTAAGGTTTCACCTCCACAAAGAAATCAACGGTTCTAGAGCTTTCCCTTGATCCAACGATCAGTGTTATTTCATGCATGGGGAGCTCGATATACAAGATCTCTATGTCTCCTCTACCTTCCGGGTCCCGAAATCCCAAAAGACTTGCGTGCCTACTCTGGGTCCCACAACCCTTATCCTTTCCACACATCACTTCAACCCCACTTTTCGCTAACGTGAGTTTGTTGCCACCTGTCGCCTCCTCGCCATCTACTAGCCCATGTGGTTTCTCTATTTCGGGTGTCGGGAGTCCTATACTTGAAATCCCCAACCTTATGTCACCGCAAACACCGATTTCCCGATTCCCGATTCGCCGATGGACTAGGTCACTTATGTCGCAATTTCAGAAATAATATTGGGAAGGGATTCTGTTCCTTGTCGACGTGAATGCCGAATTCATGAACTTTGAAGTTCCGAGATGCCGACATGACAATCTCCATCTTTCTCACATGAAAGCTCCCCTTTCACTTTTCATGGATTTGATTAGCCAAAGTCTTGGCTTCCTCTCACCCTTTCAAGCTCCGAAATGCCAAAACGCTTGGATTCCGACATGTGTCCAAGTCTTGACCCCACAATGGAACCTTCCACCTTGTCAGGGTTTCAGACTTCTCGGTTTCGTGAATCCTGAGGTTGATTTTTGGGTCTTTCCACCCACGAAACCGCAAAATGAAATTTCGCGAGTAGATCCAATGATCTTCGTTGGCATGAATCTATGGCTCTCTCTCTCTTGAGATTTCTCTTGCAGAAAACGACCACTGTAATATCCTTCCTCCTCTACCAGATCTAACGACTGGTGGGACTTCGCGGATTCTCCACGGAGAATTCCGATCGTCTGTTTCTCCCTTCAAGAACTTCTGCACTCTTAAACAAATTGTTTTTCCACGAAACTTAACTGCCTGCAACACAAACTTGTGATGCTTCCTTTCAACGCTTCAAGGCACCAACATCCTGCACTTTTCTTCAACAACTACAAAGACTCTATTCCTCCTGATATTTTTCCAAATCCGAGTCTTAAAGAAGACTCCTTCACGCACTCCTTGCGGAAAACTCTTCAATTACTTTTAAGTATTGAACTCCTTTGACTCTGCGCACTCCCTACAGCAGTAGTCCTTCAATAATTTCTCGGGTTCGCAAAATCTGAGACTTTACTCAACTTGCGCACACCTTACACAACTCATGTGCTCAACTCGCACTTCTGTGAGTATGAGAACAATTTTTATCCCTCCTAAGATTTCAGAGATGAACTCTGACTTTTGTCTACGCACTCCTTGCAGACAAACTCCACTGCACTCCTAGCAGGAATTTTAATCACTCAGACAGAGAAACAATTGAAACTCATTCCTTACTCTCCCTCTTAGATTTCAAACATTTAACAAGAAATCATACACACATATCATAAAAGAAAATGCATGACAGAAAGAGTAAAACATTCATGAGCATAACATTCAACAATGCACACACAGAGAATATCACAACACCATGAGTCTTAATCAAATATTTTTATATTAATCCAGAACTTTTGTACATGGAATTATTCTACACAGCTATCTGGTTCTTCTCTTCTCTACTCTATGCTCTATTGACATCCTTTTACAACTACACAATGAGGGTGTCTATATCCTGTTTCCCTCTTGCACTCTAAAACTGTCTAATCTAAAATTAAATTGTATCTACCTACATTCACTACACATAAAGGCTCCTGTCTACTATGGACAAGAGTGGATCACTCAAGGTCCTTTTACAATAATATGAGCATGCCTCCACTTAATGACTTCATTAATATTTCAAAACATTTTCAAAAAATGTTCTCGATGCTTTTCCAACGGTCTCTTATCTCCGTGTTGTTTCGCTGCTGGCTATGCTTCCATGCCCTTGCGATGCTCCTGCATCACTTACACAATAATGAGACATGGAACTTAGTCAAATTACCTAATGGAATAAATATTATCGGTAGAAAATAGGTATTCAAGAAGAATATGAATGTAACAGATCAAGTCGAGAAATTCAAAGCTCAACTGGTAGCGAAAGGATATTCCCAAGTCGAAGGAGTCGAATTCGGTGAGATTTTTTCCCCTGTCGCAAAATTAACTTCCATTATAGTACTAATGTCTCTGGATGCATCATTTGATCGAGAAATATAACAAATGGATGTGAAGACAACATTCCTACATGAGGACCTGGAAGAGGAAATCTACATGAAACAAACTGAATGATTTGTAGTAAAGGGAAAGAAATATTTGGTGTGCAAACTGAAAATATCCCTTTATGGTTTAAAGAAATCACTAAGGATATGGTATCAAAATTTCAGCACCTACATTCTTAGTTTGGGGTTTGTGAGAAGAAAAGTTGATCACTTCATATAATCCAAAGAAGAAGGTGGGAATTTTATATATGTAGCATTGTATGTCGATGACATGTTGTTGATTGGAAACAACATGAATGCAATAAAGAAGCTGAAGAAGCAACCATCCTCCAAGTTCAACATGAAGGATCTCGGTGCAACAAACTTTATTATGGGAATGGAGATTAAGAGAGATCAAGCAACTAGAAATATTTGGTTGAACCAAATGAAGTATATTGAAACAATCTTGAAACATTTTAACGTGCAGGATTGCAAACCTATGAAGGTTCCAATTCGTGTGGGAGCAAGGCTAACTATTGAAGAGTGTCCAAGGACATAGGAGGAAATAGAGGACATGGCACAAGTTCCCTATGCAAGTTTTTTTAGTAGTATAATGTATGTGATGGTATGCACTCGACTAGATAATTCCCATGATGTGGGAGTTTTGAGTAGATACATGTCGACACCTGGGAAGGATCACTAAACATCTATCAAAAGAGTATTAAGGTATTTGTGTGGGAAAAAATATTATGCTATTTTCTACCAAGGAAAACATGGAGGTGATAGTAAATTAAATGTACATGGATTTGTCAACCCCAACTGGGTTGGAGATCTGGATTGACAAAGATAGATTGATGGATATGTGTTCAAAATGTTCAGTGAAGAAATCAACTGTATGAGTAAGCAACATGCGGTTGTAGCCCTATCAACAATATAAGCTAAATACATGGTAGCCACTCATGGAAGCAAAGTAGCAGTATGGAAACAAAATATTGTGTTCAGGAATCAGGTTTGAGCAGAGAACTATGAAGATAAGTTGCGAAAATCAAAGTGAAATATTCCTGGGAAAGAACCCCTCTTATCATTCTAAGACTAAGCACATTGATGTACAATACAATTTCATGAAAGACATGGTGGAAAGAAACAAGGTGTTGTTGGAGAGACTAGACACGTTGGAAAACATAAGGGACTATTAGACCAAGTATATGAGTGTTGTGAAGTTCTCTTGGTGGAGAGAGGTAATGAGCCTTGTTTCCCTATGTATGTGAACAAGAGTTTAGAGGTATCTCGATTTCAACAAAGAAAACAACAAGTGTGAGAATGTTCGGTTGTTATATTCTTTACAGTGAAATTCTAGTCGAGGTGGATCAAATGACAGTCAAAGTCAAAGGAATCGACAGAAAGTCGAAATCGAGGTGGTTCGATTGGGTGAATTTGAAGTCAAAGACATCAACAACAAGTCGAAGAGGTCAACAATCAAGAATTTGGAAACTGAATGAAGGTTGACTATAAAAAAATCCCGAGATTCAGGAGATTTGTTTCCAATGATCTACGTGGATCTGTAACCTTTTTTGGGCGCCTTTTGTTTATGGTTTTTCCTACTGTAAATCCTATAAAGAAGGTTTTTTATAATGTTGTAAAGGATAATCTAGAATCAATAATCGTAGAGGTTGTTGGTCATGCAGATGTAAGTCGAATTGGTTGCAGGTTTGTTCTTGTGTAAAGAAAGAAGGTATGATGTTGATTGTGTCTTAGGTGTGGACCAAGATTAGACATGTAACCATTTATTCTGAATGAATAAGAAAACAAGAGAAAAGAACTCTCAAGGAATGTTGGTTTTCCCAGTTTGGGCTTCCATGGTAAAATATGTGTATTGTGTGTTTGTTGCATCATTTACTTTCTTGTTTAAATCTGTCTTCCTCTCTTCTGCTAGGTTTAGCGTGGAAGTGTTTCCCATTTCCTAACAAAGAATTATTTTTAAGAAGAGCTATTAGTGGGGGCCGCAATTTTTCCATAATTTTGAATAAAATTTCGATAATAGTATGTTTAACCCAGGAAACCACACAAACTTTTAAGAGTTTTAGGGCAAGGACAATTTTGCATAGCTTCAATTTTCTTAGAATCCACCCTTACACCATCCTTGCCAACAATATTATCTAGGTACTCAACTTCAGAGATGCCAGAATCACATTTAGACTATTTGAGGAAAATTTTATGCTTGGAGAGGAGATGGAGAACTCGATTTACAAGGGTGAGATGGCATGGACACATATTACTATAGATGAGAATATCATCAAAGAAAACTAACACAAAGTGATGGAGGAAAGGACAAAATACATGATTCATGAGACTTTGAAAAGTGGAGGGTGCATTACAGAGACCAAAGGGCATGAGCAAGAACTCATAGTGGCCCTCATGAGTGCAAAATTTCATCCTGAGGATGTCTTCCTCTTTCATACATATCTGATGGTATCCATAACAGAGGTTGGTTTTGGTAAAGTATTGAGCCCCRTTGAGTTCATYCATAAGGTCATCTATGATGAGAAAGGGGAATTTTTTCTTGATGGTAAGTTTCTTGAGGGCATGAAAATCAGGACACATGTGATAAGTGCCTTCCTTGTTGAGTACCATGACAACATGGGAAGAATAGGGGTTGGTACTAGGATGGATAACACCCACTTCTAACAATTTGTGGACAATTTTCTCAATTTCATTTTTTTGAGCAAAGGGATGATTCTAAGGGCGAACATTGGGTGGAAAAATGTCTGGTACTATAGGAATGGAATGATCATGGTCATCGCGATAGGGGGGGAGGCCCTAGAGGGTTTGGAAAATAGTGTGATGGCATGAAAGGATAGCTTGAAGGTTGAGGTGTATTGGGGGTGTCTCAACTAATTGAATGGAATGGAGTTGGAAATGATGCCAAAATGATCTTTTTTGAGTAAATTTTCCATGCGGTGGGAACTAATGATCTYTGAAGATCCTATGGTAATGAATTGGAATTTATATTKYTGGCCTTCCTGTTGGAATTTCATGGTTAACTCCTTTAAATMTATGAGTATGGGTCCTAAGGTGCGTAACCATTCCRCACCAAGCACAATGTGACAACCACCCATGGCAATAGMAAACATGTGAGATTTCAGGTTTTACTAACCAATGTGTAAGTGCACATTTTCACAATGCCCTCCACATTTCATGGAAGCACCATTGAAAATCATGATTTGAAATTTTTTGAAAGAATAGATATAGAAATTGACTTCTTGGGAAAGGTGGTGATGAATGAAATTATGAGTGTTTCCACTGTCAACTAKGATGATGACTTTCTTGTGCTCAATGTAACCAATAAATTCAGGGTTTGATGAGTAGAAAAACTAGTGAGAGCATGTAGAAAAATAAATGGTTCAGCTTCATGAGGATCARAGGGTGGCATAATATCATTGTTTAAGGGTAGCATTGCTTTAGGTGAAACCTCAACATATTCATCAAAAACATCTTCAGAAATTTCCATAAAAARWWTTTCTTTACATTTGTGCCTTGGAAAGTATTTATCATCACAATTATAGCAAATACCCTTGAGTTGGCATTCATCCATTTCTACCCRTGTTAACTTGTGGACATTCATGAGAGGAGTKTCCTRAGGGGYAGGGGTGCTGGGCTTAGGGAGGGGGAAAAAAGTGGGTTTTTTTTATCTTGGCCAAGATGACCTATTGTGACTYCTTGGCAGGCWTAGTGGCTTCTAACAAAGTCTGAGGGAGAGCCATKAATACCTGGGTGCGAATTTCATCCTTCAGGCCATTAATAAATCATTCCCTGAAGAAATCATATGTCATTCCCTCTATTTGTAAATCCAAGTACTTAAAGGWAGCAATAAAATATTCCAYTGTTCCAGACTGTTTCAACTTGGTCAGACTTCCTAAATGGTGGGTGTCTATGTCAAAGTGTTCATACAGCTMTGCAACAAACTGTGACCAAGAAACATACCATTGGTGTGCATTACGATGCCATTTCCACCATTCCCATCTTTCCRGATCCAAATAGGGAATTCCATAAAGAAGCTTGGTTACCTCATCAGTGATACCATGCAGGGAGAAATAGTGTTCCATCTGAGTAACCCAATATTGTGGATTTGATCCATCAAATTTGTTGACCTCGACTTTGGGGAGATAGGCTAATGAGGTAGGGAGTTGGAATGAGAGTGTAGAGGTTGGTTAGAGTCAACACCTTCAGTATAGAGAGGTGGGCCAGAGGTGGAAGGACCATGGAATTTGTTCATGAATTAGTTGAGAGTGGAATGGACTTCAACAATTTGGCTACCAATTTTCTCTTGGATGTCATCCATTTTTTCATGAATGGTCAAAATGTCCCTATTATTTACTTGGGCCTAAAGGGAAGTATGGTCAGTACTCAATTTCTGATTGGTTTCTTCTTGGCGGGTGGGAGAATGAGGGGATGAGGTGTGGGTCTATAGACAAGAAAGAAAATAAGTGATGTATACCACGATGATTAGGGAAACGAGAGGAGATCAATGGGATAAGTGAGAAATAAGGGTGTCAGGAACGATATGGGTCAATGGGGTAAAAAAGTTAAAAATGAGAGGTATCACAATGATTTGGGAAAAACGGGGAATCCATTTAGACAGGTCTCAAGGGTGCATATAGGTAAAAGAAAAGGTTTAAATGATAGGTATGAAAATGATCAAGGAGAAAAGGGGAATCCAATGAGATAGGTCTTAAATAAGGGTGCGGAAAGGTAAAAAAAGGTTTAAAATGATAGGCATCACAATGATGAGGGAGAAAAGATGAATATAATGAGATAGGTCTCAAATACGAGTGTTGGCAAGCCCCATATTTTTTTCCTCTCTTTTTTTTTTACTCCTACAAAGTTATACTCTGATCTAAATAATACTACAGTGTCAAAATGCCCAAATTCTTAACACGAAAAAATGTGTAGTAATTTCGCAAGCCGAATGCAGGAGCAAAGGTTGCACATAAATAAATCTCGTTTGTTCCTTTTCTATTATGTTTCCTATTGATGGTTTTGTATATGTAGGAGGATATTTCCCTCCTATATTACCTTTCTTAGATGCGAAGAATATTCCAGAAGCAAGAGATCCATTGGACAGATATTGAAATACCTTAGAAGAGAAGTTGGCCCAGAATAATAAAGTAATAATGAAAAGACACTTGTCTAGAGAATAATTTGGCCCAGCCTAGTGATCAGGAATACTATAAATAGAGGACATCTTGGTTCATTTTTTCACTCACATAAACTCTCCCAACTACATAGAAGCAAGGTGCAAGTTTGGAGGAGGTGACGCAATAGCTGCAAATGCATAATTTATTCTTGTCTCTCTTGTGCGTTACTACTTGAGGAGGTGTGCTACCTTTTTATGGTGTTTTTGTTGCAACTGGGGTGGTATTTCTAGTTGATCTAGCACCTGTGCTAGGGTTTATCTGATTGGACTTTCTTTGTGAACGAAATCTATCTAAGAAGGGTTGTTACGTTCTTCCCTCACTTGGGGTTTTCCATGATAAATATCTTGTGTACTTTGTCTACTGTTTATTTTGTTGCTATGGTATAATTGTTAATGTTGACTAAGTTAAAGAACATGACTTCCCACTCCATGCTACCGCAGTGTGGTAACCCTATCAATCTTGTTGAGAACTGATCCCAAAGGAGTTGGGTCTATTCTTTACATAGAGAAGTGTGCCCTGCCCTGGCACACCCCTTGCAACACTCAATTTGCAGATTAAAGAGATTTGAATCTTTTGGAAATTTATCAAGCTAGGGTTTCTATCAGTAGAATGTCTACCAACATGAGAGTAGAAGATAGGTTGGATGGAGTAGATAAATTTAGGTCTTGGAAGCAAAAAGTTCCCCTCATTCTATAAGAGAATGATCTATTGGATCATGCAATGAAAGATATTATAGAACTTGAATATGAAGAAGAAAAAGAGAAGTTCAAGAAGAATGAGGTCAAGGCCAAGAGGATCTTGATAGATTCAATGAAGGATCACATGATACCCAAAGTATCAGAACTGAAGACACTAGAGGATATGTTTTATGCCCTAACCAGACTTTATGAAAGTAAGAATACCAGTCAAAAGCTTACTTTGAGGCATCAACTCAGAAATGTGTCAATGAACAAGTCAGAAACAATGGTCAACTATTTTATAAAGATATCACAAATAAAGGATCAATTAGTAGTTATTGGAGATCCAGTAGAATATGTTGAACTTGTGACCACCACACTCAATGGATTCCCTCCCTCATGGGACCCATTTGTCCAAATAATTTGC
>JZKD02S1005387.1:24655-38774 GCA_000966675.3 Picea glauca
CTTAAGTTAGAGTTAGTAAAGTTAGTAGAAAACTTAAGAGAATGAAAATTGAGAGTTTGTTGATCACTTTCACCACAAGAGAGCTCAAATGATAAGTGCTTTAGGGATATGGAGTCCTTTACAACAACGATACAATATGTTTGGATATTATAGTAGAAATATCTAAGAGGCATGGTTTGAAATCTAAGGTGCTAGCACATTAGGGCCTTATATTTCAATTCTTAAAGAGAAGGATTGCTAGAGTGCAAACACTTTTGGGCTCTAGCAACCTTTTCTCCCTTCTTAAGTTCTTGAATTAAGTTATAATCGAGAGTCTAGAATCAAACTCCTAAAGTTTTAACACTTTAGGGATTTAGGAGCTTAACCCTAAGTAGGATTTCCTTCACAAATTTATGGATGAAATTAACTTTGTGAGAGGAGGAAACACTTATTCTTCTCTCTTAGGGTTTTACCAAGAAAAATATTCAATATGAACAAGTAAAATTTACCATAACCATTCAATAACATGAAATGAAATTTCTGAAATTTACTTACTTCACCAAGATATGAAAAGAATAAACCCTAATTGCAGAAATTCCATCCAAAAATCAGACAAAATACATACACAATTGATCCTCCAAGCAAGTCGCATGAGTGTAGAAGAGCCAATAACCCCAATAGGGAGAAAATTTTAGACTTGTCTCTCACTTGTGTGAGAAGAATGTGATGATAAAAATGAGTCTTCTCTAGCCATATTTATATGGAAACCCTAGCCATCAAAAATACTCCAATGAAAAGTCATCCCTTTACACAAGAGGGTCAACCCCTTCAAATTGTCTTTTCAATTTACAAAATTAAAGTTTACATAAAATAAAACCCTAAAGAGGGTGATGCCATGCCCTAGTAGGGTGATGCTAGGCTCATAGAAGTGATGTAAAGGCTGAGGATGTGGAATGTTGGGCCTCCAAAGGCCATATTTAACTCTCCCATGTGCCAAGGTCCATGCTAAGTACCTCCTCCATCAATCCATCAAGTGAACCACCAAACCCTAGCCCCTAGGTGATGTCATGGGCTAGGGGGTGATGACTAGGCCTCCAAAGTCTAGTATTCAAGAGGAGAAATTTGGAGTCTCATCCTCTAGCCATGCCAATATACCTCCAAAGGAAACATCCTCCATCATCAAGGTGCAACACTCATCATAAAATGATTCCCTAGATGTGGGGTCTAGCATCCATCATGTGGGAAAGGTCCTACAAAGACAAAAAAGTATTCCCTTGAAGGGTCCACAAGTCATATGAACATTCCAAGTAAGCCACATCTAATAAGAGAACCACCCAAACATGTTCATCAAACCCCCCTTTTCAAACTAAAAAAAATGCTCAAATACCTTATAAAATTTGCCAAATTTAGGTATGAGAGGGGTGTCAAGGTGCCCTATTGGGTTAGCCAATCCCCAAGTCAAGGGTGTTTCCCAAGGAGAACCTATCTAAGTCATGTAGTGAGTGTGAGGTCAATTTGGGGAAAGATTTCTAGGCATGGGGTCTTTGACATACAAGGGTTTTTATTGTCTTGACATTTATGGGTTTCTTTGTGGAAGGTGTGATGCCCTTCGTCCGCGATGCAACATTTTTCCAAGCCCTTTTATTTCCATTAATTGGTTGAGGTAAAAAACATTGAGTACTATGTGCAATGGAAAGAAAACAGTACCACAATGCCACTTGAAGCTAGAAACAAACATGGCTCCATATGCAATGGAAAGTAAGGGACACCGCAAAATGCATTTCTTCAACAAACAAGACATTTATTAATTATGTGATTTATTTTGCAGGTCTTTAATTTTTTAGAGAATTGTTTCATTGTTCCCAAGACCCGAGGGAAATCATCTAGAATGGTAATATTGGCTTTTATCTTTTTCCAACTACAACACCTTTTGGCCTTTAGCCCCTTCTTCACATGAAATAAGGTACAATCCCTTCTTGGGTCAATGAACCTGGAAACCCAAAAGATAAGGAAATGGAGGGAAGAGACACATAATGTGGTATGGACAAGAATGGTATGATGACCCTTCAAGGAACTACCCAGTAGAAACCCTTATCCCGAGGGTGACCAACTTGCTAGGACACAATGACAACCACCAAGGTGAAATTAGGAAAAATGTATAATTTCCAAGAAAAAGTTTCATAATCAAGAAATGATTCTTTGCAACACGTTCAAATGCTTCAAATATTAAAGTGACATTTACTGTGATACCAAAATTGTTACCTCATGAAGCAAGAATCATTTCCCTTTGGGACCAAGCCGATGTAGTGGATGTTGCTCTGTTTCTGGTGATGAGTGGTGATCATAATGAATAGGAGGATCCCTACAAGAACTATGCTAAATCAGACTCTCGTCACTCCATGTCTTCTACCTGTGATCCTCAAGACATGTTCTCCTTAGTTACCCCTAGACTGGGGGGGGGGTAATAGGTACCTCAGTTATTTTCCATCTCTCAAAGGATTGTTTTCAACTTATTGAAAGTTAAATTGTGGTTTCAACGAAACTAATCGCTGATCAAATCCATGATCAATGCAGTCCTAATAAGTCTCAAGGCTTTCAAGGTTGCACAACCCCAAATTGGTTGGTTTCTCAAGGGAACATATTACCTTAAAGGATCTAGCATCTCTCGAGTTTGATACATTATTTTATCACATTATAATGATGTAATAATTTTTGAAATATGACAAAAGTAGCACTCTTACTATGGTTTTCTATCTGTTTCTCTATGTACTTGCAAGGAAGATGTTGGGGAATAAGGTGGAATACAACATGAAACATAGGACGCGACATTGCATAGATTTGAAGATGAATTTTTTTTTCGAATATATATGGTGGTGTCTAAAGACACTGTTACATCACTTAAGCAGAGATCAATATGATCATAACATCATAGTGCATATTTCACATCTTGATCTGCATGATCTATTGCACAATATTAGATGATGATAATGACCCAAGGGGTCTGCTTTTATAGTCTCAAGATCTAACCAACTTCCATACAATCCGAGAGATCTTGTCCACATGTAATTGTTGGCTATTAGAGTTGACTCTGCCGAATCCACTATGTTGAGTCATCTTGACAAGGATGCTTGACTCGACTGCTTTTGTGTCCAACTCATACTCAATCATTGGGATGGTTGATCCACCACCCAACTATCTTCAACTACTGGTCGACTGTCCGACCGACAAGCATGTTGAATACTCGATTGAGTGGTATAGTGTGCTTGTCGATCATTTGATATAATGTATCCAGATGTAGTTCAACCTTTTGACCGAATGAACCCGAGAGATGCGTTATGAATCATCAATTCTCGATGTTCCAACACCCCCCCACCAACACATAGCTTTGGAGTTTCAGAAGGTGAAATTACATTACTAGGACATCCCCCATAATTGCATCTTCCTGAAGCCCAAGCATTTTGCAAAGCTTGATAAATATGTCTTCAACCAAAGGTTTGGTGAATATATCAACAACCTGATCTTTAGTTCTGCAATATTCAAGTGAGACAACATTCTCATGAACCAACTGTCTCAAATACTAAGCATGGAACTTCAAATGCTTCATCTTACTGTGGGAAACAAGATTGTCAACAACCTGTATAAAACTTTGGTTATCACAATAGATTGTAGTTTAGGTTTGAACATGAAGGACAATCTCTCCCAAAAGTTGGCAAATCCATACTACTTCAGTACCTACTTGAACGATGCCACGATATTCTACTTTTGTAGTCGACAATGAGACTACCTTCTGTCTCTTTCATGACCACACTAAAGAGTTAGTGTTGTAGTGAAACACATAATAAGAAATGAAATTCCGATCATCATTGTCACCATCCCAGTCGGATTCGGTGCAGCTAACGAGAGAATATGAACTTCGACTATAATTGATACCAAATTGAGCGGTACCCTTCAGATAACTAACAATTCGTTTGACTTCTTTCCAGTGGATTTCTTTGGGTTCCTACATGAATCAAGAAACCACACTACCAACAAAGGAAATGTTAGGTCGACTATGAGTAAGATCAAGAATATTGTCGACCAACTATCGATAAAGTGTAGCATCGACGGTGGGTGTTTGACATGTTTTATTAAACTTCACTCCAGACTGAAAAGGAGTAGCACAAGGATTGCAATCAACCATCTTAAAATGTGTCAACAGATCCATCACATATTTAGAATGAAAATTGAAAAATCCATCACAAAGTGTTAATACTTGAAGACCCAAAAAATAATGTAGAGTTTTAGCACATAGGATGTATATGGGTCAAAATTTTTAAGCTTCTAATTTTGAGTCATGGGGTCAATTTATTTAAGGTTTTTGAGTCATGTCTTATGCCAATAAATCATGTTTTGATTGCATCATGAGTCAAGAAAATTGATCATAGTCCATGTGAGAGTCTTTGTGTCATGATAGTGGTTATCATCATTTAAAAAAAAGGGAAAGTGTTGGTCATACCTGTTGGTTTAAAGGTCATCATTATCAAGTGGTGTGTCTCAAAAAGGTATACAAATAGTTTTCATGTCATATCTAACCGTTTGGGGGTCAAGTCATGTGTCAAGTCAAGTTGCTGCAAATTCTCATGAAAGTTTGCAGCGAATCAAGAAAAGTACATAATGCACTAATCACATACCATTATGTTTTGGAAACGTGGCAATTGGTATTTTATTGTTTTTAGTGCCATCTATTCATCACTTTTCTTCAAGTCAGTTTCATAAGCAATTTTATCATTTTGAAAAGAGTGCGCTACAAATTGGTTTAAATTGTGGCACTACGAATTTCCTGTAGCAGTTGAAGGAGGATCAAAGGCTTCCAAGAACTGTCAGTTTGGTTTATACGACAACGAATGAACTTCATACATACTAGGTACCCTGCTTAAATGTTCAAATTTCACTGCCTGAAGATCGATTACCATCAAACCCTAATTGCTGCAAATTTTATGCTTGCTGCAAACTATTTCATATCATTTGCGTTGAAAACTTATTTTAGCTAGTCATCTTCTATAGTCCTTGTATATTAAGATTTTATGCAGACCCAAGTTTCTTTTTTTCATACCAAAAAGATTAGTTTCAGCGGTTTCTTACAACCATGATCCTAGCTGCTGCAAATTCTTGTTAGTGCTACATACTATATTCATTGTATGCATTGCAAATTGAATGTGCTAATAATCCTCTGTTTTCTCATTTGATAAAACCATTGTTGATTGTATTTTCACTCAGGTTTGAAATATCATCTTTTTCAAAATCATTTTCCTTTCAGACCTGTAACTTTGCAAACTCTTCTGATAAAAAACCTAGACTAAATTCATTCGCTGCAAACTTCATTTGTGCGCTGCAAACTGAGAAATTGTGCTGTGAATTCTCTGTTTTTACACAGTTGCCCCAACTTTTTTCTTGATTGAAGTCTCATCTAGTTTAGGGTTGTCATTTTATCCTGTCATCTCCTAGTTTCAATCTTTTTAATTCCTACAGTGTTGCTTTTGCATGAATACTTTTATCAACAAACCCTAAACCGTGCAAAGTCAAACCATAAACCTTAAATTTACCATTTTGCATCATACAATATGGTAGCAATTGTTATATGAAGGGGAAGGGGTTTTAAATCAACTATCATGGATAGTCAACAAGGTAAGAAGGTTCATAAAGGAGGAGAATTGTTCAGGGGTGATCCCCATGATCTGCAACTTATAAACTCAGAACCATTTTTCAGAGAAGCATTGGGTTCCCTGGTTTTTTGTGAGAAAATGCAAAGAGGGCATCTTGAGGTTGCCAAACAGTTTGCACTAAATTTTTGATGAGATAAAGACTAAAGTGGGTGCAATAGAGTTTGATGTTTCAGAGTAGTCTATTTCTGCAACCACAAAGATACTTGTTCATGGAGAAAAATGGTTTAAAGCCATGCCCTTGAATTCTACATTTTCTAAGGATTTCCTAAAACATGAATATCAAGGAGATGACCTATCCAAGGGAGTGCCAAGAAATCATATGCTGGAGTATTTTGAAAAAATGATCAGAGTTATTTAGAGGTATTTTACTTGTGAAGGAAGGTTCAATATGGTATATCAATACCATATTAGATTATTATTTTACTTTACTGGAAAATAGTCCTTGAACCTACCCTTTTATATATTCAGAAGCATTGGGAAGATGTCAGATAGAGTCCAAGCTAAATATAAATAGGTAGATACCAATGTTTTTCATTATGGTCTGATCAAAATGTTAGTATTGGAAGAGTTGAAGAAGACTAATACTGTTTGGGATGCTTTCCTAGCTGCATCAGGATTTCAACCAGATGTTGCTCATACACCATAGTCAAAGAGACATACACTTATTCTTGTTGAGAATATTGTGCACTCAGAGTCAAGTAAAAAGATGAAGATGACCAAAAGGGATAAATCCACTCATTCTACTGATAATATAGTTGAAGGTCCTTAACAACCTCCTGATGAATACACTTCTTTTGTGGAAAAGCTTGCACCTATAGGGACATACTCTAGTAAAGCAAGGATTCTAAAGGAAAATAAGCTTGTATTTTCTTCACATGTTGTTGTAGAAGTTGTCAAGCCTAGAAGACCTTTCACTAGATCAAAAATAAAGCAGGATGTCTCTGTAGAAGATGGTACACCTAAATCATCAACTCAGCCAACAGACAAAACTAAGCCTCTTAAAAAGAAAAAAGAAATCATTGAGATCAAGTCTCCTTCTGATGAGAGGGGTCCCACTTTTAAAAGGCTCAGGAAGCAACTGAAAGAGGCAAGGGTTGAGAGTGAACAATTGAAGAAAGAGAATCTGGATGCCAAGATTCAACTTAAGAGAGATATAGATATGGGTGAAGAAACTATTAAAAAGGAAAAACACTGGGTTAAGAGATCCATATCTCTGCGTAGGAAAATGAAGAATGTGTACAGGATGAATATAACCCATCAAGCCAAAAACAGGAAGCTAAAGGAGGAAGTGCAATAGTTGAAGGAACACAATGCAACACAAAACTTGGACATGTTGGCATGAGTGGATATTAGGAGAAGAAGATTAGGCATCATATCTACATCAAAATTATCACTTTTGATATGGAATTTATATATATGCATGCTTAAAACCCTAAGGAACATTTTTACATTTTGCTGCTATTATTATGCTCACATGATATTTTTTGCAAGTTACTTTTGTGATTTAGATGTTATAGCAGGCATCATTAAAGGTTTGAAGGCGCTGCGAACTGCTAAAACCAGAACAATTTTCATTGTATGCACTGCGAACCTGGCATTTATTTGGATTTTGATATTTAGGAGGGTTGCTATCTGTCAGATAAGTTTCGAGTTACTCCTCAAGTATCAGTTAGGCTTCAAGGGACAATTGTTCGTCACTTTTAGCTTCATTTAATCTACATGCAACGAGTTGGCTGCAATTGCATTCAATGTTGCCAACAACATCCTGGAATATAGCATTTTGTTATATTTTATGTTGATTGGTCATTGCCACGTCTCTCTAAGGCACAAGATCCTATGTAGGAGCTAGGTGGCGAGTTCTAGAGATATTTTTAAATGTAATTTTCTATTTATAATGTAATGTAACTCCATTAGAGGGTTCGAATGGTTGTAGAATGGGACTCAGATCTTTACTCTCAGTTGTAAATTTTTTCAGACTGTATGTACTGAGACTTAAGAATCTTGAGCAGTTAATGATCATTTTATTCTCTTTACCATATTATGTGTTTCATCTTTGCTTTGATTCTTGCTATTGATGAAGGATTCATCTTGGTACTTGTTCATGATGTAGTGAAATATGCACTGTGTTTTTATTGGTGCAAGTGTTGTTGAAGTAATTTATCTTGTTAACTAGGAAGTTCCTACTTGATGAGTTTTCTACTGTATGTGTTTCAGAAATACCTGATGTAACTTGATGCATGTATTCTACTTTTTTTTGCTGAGTATTCCATCTTTCCATTTATATCTTAAACACTGATCTAAGACTTTTCAAGCCTTGCTTGCTGATATATATTTTCTCGAAGTTTTTTGTTGATGTTTAAACTAAGTTCCTCACCCATTCACTACATTTTGAAATAATCTCTTATCTTTACAATCCTACAAGTTTTTCTGATGGGTACTAGGCTCACACCTATAACAGTCTAGGTGATACTTCTAGTACTAACATAGAGTACTAGGATCTGTCATACCAAAGGAGTTAACAAGTTGTTTCTTCAATCTAAATATGAGATCACAATTATTACTAGTAATGAGTAAATCATCTACATATACAACAACAATCAAAGTGTCACCATTGGTGTGGAGAACATAGAAGTTGTGATCATATTCACATCGTTTGAAACCAAGTTGAAGAAAAAAACTATCAATCTTAGCATACTAGGATCGATGAGCCTACTTCAAACCATAAAACGACTTCTTGAGTCGACAAACCAAATTTGAATCCATCACAAAGCTAGGTGGTTTTTCCATAAAAATTTCTTCAGATAGGTCTCCATGAAGAAGACACTCTTCACATCTATCTAATGAATTTTACAACCAAAGTGAGTGGAAAGAGAAAGAATCAACCAAATAGAATTCATCTTTGTGGCAGGGGCAAAGGTTTTAGTGTAGTCGATGCCTTCTTGTTGAGAAAATCCCTTCACAATGAGGCGTGCTTTTGGTCGCTCAACAACACCTTAAGAGGTAAATTTGGTCCTGTAGACCCATCAAAATTTCACAATGGTATTTCCTTTTGGTTGGGGAACCAAGTCCCAAGTGTGATTCTTTGACAAAGAATCATTTTTTGTCTTCATGAATTGCTCCCATTCAGGTTTTCCTTCAACATCTGCGTAGGTAAAAGGGTTTGAGGTTTCAAGTACATGAGTCATCAAGGAAATGCTAGCATGTTTCTTTTGACTTTGAGTCTGTCGTCCGCCGAAGGCATCACAAACAACTGCTAAAACAAATTCAATTGTTTTGGTAGCCCATATAGGTAGACAAGAAATAAATGAAATTTGGTTTACTTCAACATGTTGGTTAGAAGTTGGAGGGTCTTCAGTGGGCGGACCAGTCGAAACAAAGGATGAAGAAATAATTGACTCAGAGGTCGATGGTGTATTAAAAACAAGGATAAAGTTTGACTGTCTAGTCGAAGGATTGAAGAATGGAACATGGGCACCAATGCTAGAGACAACACCAAAGGGATCATCCTGCAACAATCCAGAAGAGACATTCAACAAATTGATTCTAGAAGACTTCTCATCAAACCATACATTATTTCTGACAATGATTTGTCATTTGACAGGATCAAACAATTGAAAGGATTTTGACTCTTCAGAGTATCCCATCATGATTCAAGCATGGCTCTTTGCATCCAACTTCTTTCTGCAATAATCAAGAATTTGATCCTAGGAAACACATCCAAACACATGGAGGTGGATGACATAAGGCTTCTTCCCACACCATCATTCAAATGGAGACATGGAAGGAACAACTAGAGTTGAGATGTGATTGAGCATATAATTTTCACAGTAGACCTATTCATCCTATAAGAGAGGGGGCACGTCTTTATCCTGTAAAATACATCTAGTCATTTCAACTAATGTTCGATTCTTACATTCCGCAACACCATTCTGTTGAGGAGTGTGAGGAAATGATTGCTTCCAGTCAATACCAGATCAAAGTAGGTATTCTTCAAAATGTTGATTTACATACTCACCACCATTGTTTGATATCAAACATTTGATAGGTCGACCACATTTATTTTCAGCAAATGCTCGAAACTTCTTGAACTTCTCAAAGACAAGTTTCTTATTATTAAAAAAAAGACCCATCTGAAGCAAGAGAAATAATCAATGAAAGTTAAAATGTATCTTGCAACTCCCAGTGAAGATAAATTGATGCAACATACATCACTGTGAACCAATTCCAGTGGGTTTTGTGCCTGCCATGAAGTTCCAGAGTTGAATGGTTCTTGATGATTCTTCCCTAGCCCACAACCCTTACAAACTCCTTAAGGGGGAAACACCTTTGGTAAATCAACAACCATGTTATATGTTTCCATTGTTTACAGACTTCATAAATTCAAATGTCCAAGTCGCTCATCCAAAATCCGACTTCTTTCATCGGTGTGAGAAACAAGTGTAGTCGGTTCAGGTTCAGGTCGAGTCGAGTCACAAAACTTGTACAACTTGTCCTTTGGGTTGAGAAGCACGTCGACGAAAATCGACTTGTCTTTCTTCAAATCACTAACATAGAAGGGATTTGGAAAAAAAACACATAATATCACATGTTTATGTCAACTAATCAAAATAAAATAGATTGGCACTGAGATTTGACACATGATAGATGTCGACAATCTTCCCATGTCGACAAGCAACATCACCCTGACCAACAACATCCAGAGAAAAATCACTAGAAACTTATATTTTACTCTCCTTAGATTTACTCAATCTCATGAACAAAGAGGCGTCCTTAGCCATGTAATGGGTGCAACTAGAGTCGACAACCCATTCGTTCTACGCAAAATGAGACAAAAGGCCTGAGAGGTCTTGACTTGGAAGGTGAAATTATCAGTGGATTGATGAACATCAGACACGTCTCCTTCAAGGAATTTAACCTTCTCGTCTAAGTCGTCTCACTTCTTATAAAAAAAATTATCCACATGTCCAGTCTTTCCACAATCTGACATGTCTTCTTTTTTCGAATTCATTGTGGTTGTCTCTAGGGTACCTGGTCATGGTATGTAGGTTTCTTTGTAGAGGCATCATATTGTCCTTTATTCCTGGGATTCGTCTTTCCCTTTCCCGTCAGCAAGTGAGCCTAGTGTTTACCACCAATCTTACCTTCTCCAAGCAATTTATGTTGATCGATAATCAAAAGACCACATAAAACTTCAAAAGTGTAATCCTTACCATCTTCCTTGCATGCTTTCTAGTTGGTGCGGAAGGTCGACACGGACACGTCGAAAAATTTTCTCAAGTTCATCAAGGCTAACTTGATGAGTTTTCCATCCTTCTTCTGATAGTTCTTTCCACATTTTCCCAATTTCAACTGGAGTTCCTTGACACACACCAAATAGTTCTCCCTTATTTCAAAAGAATGAGGATCGAGAGAGATCAACTCTTTCTCCAATTGCATGATGTGGATCTCGTCGACTCAGTCAAACAACAACTTTATCTTCTTCTAGACTTTATGAGGATAGTTAATTCCACTAAGATGAAAATAAATCTCCCACGAGATGTAGGTCGTGACGACCCCTATAACCTCATCCTTCTTCCCATCAACCAAAAAATTCTCCCAGTCGTCTGTTGGATCTGGAATTGACACATTTATACCATGCCAAAGTCCTTTACTCTTCAACAGGGTTTCCATAGCTGGTGCCCATACTGCATAATGTGATATGTTCAAAACAACAAAATCAATCTCTTGAGCCATATTTGATATCTAGACAAATTGGTCCATTTTAATAAGTTCCAATTAGCAAACCACCAGCCTAGAGTCAATGACAAAACATATTTGACTCAACAAGGTTTGCAGATAACAATTCAAGGTTTTAAACAATCGGTTTCGATACCATGTTTGGGAATAGGGTGGAACACAACATGAAACATAAGACATGATAGTGCAGATAATTGAAGAGGAACAAAAATTTCAAAGATAGATGGTGGTGTCTAAATACACCATTACAACACTTAAGCAAAGACAAATGTGATCAAAACATCACAGTGCACGTTTCACATCTTGATCCACATGATCTATTGCACAATCTTAGATGACATTAATGACCCAAGGGGTCTTTTTTTATAGTCTCAATATCTAACCAACTTCCATAGAATCCAGGAGATCTTGTCCACATGTAATTGTCGACTGTTAGAGTGGACTCCGCCAAATATGCTTTGTCGATTTGGCTCGAAAAGGATGCTCGAACTAACCTCTTACACATCCAACTCGTAGTCTATCGTCGAGTTAGTCAATCCACCGCCCGACTATCTTTGAATGCTAGTCAATTTTATGATCGACATGAACATCAACTACTCGAACGACTGATGTATTATGTTGGTCGATCGTTTGACCGACTGTATCCATATGTAGGTCGATCTCTTGATCGACTAAACCCAGGAGATGTGTGAGGAACCATAAATTCTATATGTTCCAACATAAGAATTATGTAAAACTAGAACAACATGAATAACCAATAAAAGAAAAGATCTCATAAATATGAAGATGGGAAAAATAGATTGGCTGATGAGAAAAATTCTATATGTAGAGATTCGATTTTCATATATGTATCAAACATATGATGGAAGAATTAAAATACATTATAGATTGGTAGAACACATTCATAGCTTATTCATTCATGCCAAAAACATCTAATCTTAAAGAAATCACACCCTCTTTTCGATCACAACTCTGATAAGAATCTAACATAAATTTTAGGCATGAGAAGAGTTATACCATGATCCAATATCAATACATTATGGAAAAATTCCTTTAGATGTTTTCCCCAATTCTAAATCAATAAGATTGTTAAACATTCGACTGGAGTTTCAAATGATGGGGAGACTGACTTTCTATATTGTCATATTCTGACCACTGAAAGAAAGTTTGATCCAATATTAGATTACCCGCTTTAAATAAATGTTTAGATATATATTGACAAAGGATAAGCATTCCACATTTTTTACCTTTTCCAGTTTTTCATCACTAGAATTCGACTAGACAATCTTTGTCAAAATTAGAATTTTGAATTGATATAATTGTTGTATTTAATGCAAAAATGGATTTATCACCCTCAAATACCCCTATTGCAACTCGATTATGCAATATTAAAATATGATATATGTAATTCCATCAATCCAAAATCATTCTTACTGGTTTTCATGCTAAAAATGTTGGTTTCTCATCCCATCATTTTAAGCACCTGAAAAAGCGACCAATTTGTAGTGTGTTTAGACTATAATGATATATATTTGTGTGGGTGTACATATGTGAAGGTTTATTACAAGAGTAGCTTTGATTGATTCACCACTGCTCAAGTATAACTTAATCAAAGAAATATAATCATTGGGCATTTATGATGTAAAAATAGTAGTTGTAGGAGAAATTATTTACACACTAGAATATGCTTTATCACACTTTGATATGTTATTGTTTCGGCCAACGATTAGATGGGAGGAAGATCGAGCTTCTTTCACGGTGCTTTGGTTTATGGAGATAAATTTGGAGTTGTTTAATGTTGTAGTAATTTTTTTTTGTTGTTTGAAAATTTTGTTATATTAAAAATTGAGTTTTTATTCATCCAAAATTTTAGTTGAATTTTATAGAATTCTTGTCATGTGTAAAATTGTTAAGGGAATTGTTCCATCATGCACATAACTTGGATCATAATGGAACTCCGCTCATAAGATCCTTTTATAAGATTAACTTGCTCTATAAGACTATATGGTGATGATGAGATCTCTCACGTGGCACCCTGAAGTAAGGGTAAGTGGTTCATTGATGTACCATAGATCGACATTAATTAAAATGGAAGAGAGTATGGCTCATTCTTGTTGTGCGATTGCACATGGTTGAGGTTTAAATTTGTATATGGGCCTAACAGTTAAGGACACGTGTTTTCTCCTTAGAGATGATAGGTTGGAATCAAGAGGGGGGTAAAGTATGTACACCACTGTAGACTAAGTAGTGAAATCATTGGGTAGAAGGGGTTGTTTGTTTCACAAACAAGGGGGTCTCATACATCAATTTAGTGTTTGTCTAGGCCACGACCTTAAAATTTGATTATTGTTATTATTGTTATTAATTTTGTAAGGCCGATGTCAGCGTGGCTCAATAGAGTTCATTAGGAATACAACTTTGACAAGCATTTCAACTTGGCTCTCGACCATCAATATGATGCCAATAACAAATGTACAATGGAATTGCTCTTAATTACAATGTCATCAAGGATCTCTAATAAAAACTTGTAGGAGCACAATTTTTCAAAGTCTATGAATAGATGTTCATAATAAAATACAACACTAAGAATCTTTTTATTGGCATCATAGTTATGGTGATTGTTTTTTCACATAACTTTCTAATAAGGTGCATTTTGAGGAATTTGGGAGTTATTTCACACATCTAAAAGTTTAGAGATAGAC
>JZKD02S1005387.1:39283-53460 GCA_000966675.3 Picea glauca
TCTCCTTCCTTTATAATGACTTTTAATATAACCATGATAATTTTGATCTCCTTCCTTTATAATGACTTTTAATATAACCATGATAGATGCACAATTCCAAGGTTTGCTTTTTAACTACCTCTTTGTAAGCTCTAAGATGCATTGAGTGGCATGCCTACCCATAATCATATCCCTCCTTAATAGTGACATTCAATAATACCACGATTTTTTAAGATTCCAAGATTTGTTTTTTAACCACCTCTTTGTAAACCTACAAAAACTTAGATGTAAATGTCATTACCAATCAACTCTCTCAAACTCACATAGAAACCTTTCTAATACCCCGTCCTTATTATTTGCCATCTCTCAAGATAGCTCATCTCAACTTAAATCCATTTCTAGCAGGTAATTGTCACTCATTAAAAAACATGTTCACAACCTACTAGCAAATTATGAAACCCATAATCAATATATAACTCATTACTTTGTAGTGAGTTTAAGATTCCTATATAAGATTTATATATGTATATGTTTTTTTTTCTATAAATTAAATATTGGCGAAATCATAATTTTACATTGTTTAAATGGTGTTTTTGAATGTATAAAACTAATTGACACCTTCAAAAACCACAAAGCACTTAAAATATGTAATCTCAATTACTCAAATCTGTAATTCTATCCATCCTTCTGAATTTCTGACAAAATTTTAAACAAAAAACACGGAGAAAAAAAAGAAAAAAAAGAAAAAGAAAAAGAAAGTAACCTAAAAAAACAAAAACATGGAACATTTAAACTACATCCATATTTTAATGTAAAACTAACCGTGTTCATTTTTCCCAGCCTCTAAGCTGAAATCTTGGATTTATTTTAAAATTTGATAATAACAGCACTGATTTCTTTTACCTTAGCCATGAGCCAACAACAATGAAACAGAGATATGAACGCCTTCTGATTTCTTATTACAAACCAGAAGCAAAACAATTGCATAAGATATTGACAGAATAAATCCCAAAAGATGGTTGATTGAAGGGTAAACTTTTTTACAGTAGGATTACAAAGCAAGGCAAAATGGTCCAGTATCCCTATTCACAAATCTCATTCCCAAATCATGGAAATGAGTGAATTGGAAACTCCAGAATCTCCAAAGCTTAAGTTCAGATCACAATCTAATATTTCAGATGCACCAGGGACTATATAGGCCAATCTAAACTGCCGCCCACCTGCAGCTTCTTTGACTTGAGAGCAGCAGAAGGGCCAAAGTAACTGTACTGAATCACTGCGCAGAAACGTCCTCTGGACCCTCTTTCCATCAGGGAGACGGACACCTACCCTACAAAACACTCCTTTATCTCCTTCTGTATCCTCTGGGAGAGGTGGGTGTAATTGGCTTTTGACTTCTTCTGGGAATGCTGCTGGTACTTCATGATTATGTGGAATTTGAAATTCTTTTGATTGCTCATCTGAGGCTTGAGAACCATTTGCTCCAACTGCGGGCTGTTCCATGTCTTCCAGAGAGACGGCCATTAAAGCTTGCTGGAGTTCATCGACTTGTCTCTGTCTTTTATAAGGGCGTTCCATAGGACCCTCGTCCATATCAGGGGTCCAGTTCTGCTCTGGGTCAATCATGCTTTTCCTCTTAACAGTATGAGCTCCAACTTCAATATCTGTATGGGAATCGAATGGCTGTACCGCTTTCTCTTGCTGAGAGTTGCTTGCCTGCAAAACCTGCGGCGCCTTTTCTGTGGATTTCCCAACAATTTCAAAAGAAACGGCAGTCTTGCCCTGCTTTTCTGCAGAGTTCTCCATTGATACTTGCAAGGAAGCAGTAAGTGCGAAGATCTGAGATATCTGAAAAGGGGCAAACCAGATTGGCTATTTGGCAAAATCCCAAAGGCAAAAATTATACTTGTGTACGTGTATATATGTGGCAGAAATATGGTGGAAGAGCGAATACACTGCAGATTGGCAGGTCACATTCATAGCTTAGTCAATCTGGCCCAAAGTATCACACTAAAGTTTTTAAATACATGAATGGTAAAATCACCAAGGGTTTTGAGGGGTATTTATTCGCGTTTACCTTAATTTTAAAATCAATAAATTAATTTAATTTTCAAAATTGTCAATTTGATGGATGGGTCTTTTGTTCCACAAATAAGAAAGTTTTATACATTAATTTGATTTCTGGTTTGACGGTAATTTTAAAATTAGATTATTTATATTATAGAATGTTAATTTCAGAGTAAGTTGGACTTTGGGTCTTTTGTTCCACAAATAAGGGAGTCTCATACACCAATTTGATGTCTAGCTTAACCGTAACCTTAAAAAATTAGAGCTCCACCATCTCACCATCTCACTTTATTAATGGTGGGATTCCAAAACCACTCAACAACTTTGAATGATTTAGAAGGCCCTACATCTCACTTTATCCAAAGCTCTGCCACTCCGAAATTATCATATTATATATTCATTCATTTAGGAACCCAACCATCTCACATTATCCAAGACTTACTCAAATCCCCCATATATATATATATATATATATATATATATATATATATATATATATATATATATATATATATATATATATATATAAAATCTATTTTTAAGGTTATCGCCAAGCCAAACACTAAATTGGTGTATGAGATCCCCTCGGCTCAAGATTTCACTAGTAAAGTCTTAATTAAAATATTTTTTAATTAAATTGTTTTGTTTTAATTAATTGTGGTTGGTGGATTTAAAATTTAAAGTGTGTAGCATCATTCCTAAGAGGCATGTCCTAATTTTATTATTAGAGACTCTAAAAGGGATTCACTCCACCAATGAAAAAATGAAAAGAAGGAAGAATGAATCTCCACCTCTGTGGTAAGTTAAAATATAAAGTTTTATTAATGTTTGTCACATGTGATAATATCTATTTTGAAGTTTTATTCTTTTTCACACTTTGAATTTGATCTTCATTTTTTTTAGTCTATGAAAACTCCATTTATAATTCTAATATAAATGTTGTTGTCGTATTCACAATAAAAATTAACAAAAACACATATAATACATAATAATTAATTGACAAGCAAAAATAAATATCAAATGTCATGTGAAGGGTAGTTTTAATTATACATTTCTTACAAAATTATGATTTTATTAACATGTAGCAAAATTTATACATCGTACAAGAAACAAAATTTTCAATTGATTTTAGCTAGCAATAAAAAATTTTAATGAGGAAGATAAAAGAAGGGTTTTTAAATGCTTACATGGTCAGTTTAAGATAAAATTATCAAATATTGAAATACCACCAGAGATGAAGGTTTTGATAACTAGTAACCATAGAAGTAATTGTAATCAGAATGTTAGGATAACAAAGTGTGATGCATAATCCAACTATTTTAACAAAGTAAGCAATTCGCTTTGAATAATCAAAACTAAAAATGATTTTTGATAAAACAATATGCGTATAGGCCTTGTTTTATAGAGATGGATTCCAAATTTTGTTTAATCATGAGCTTATGCACTTGTAGATTTGATAAGATTTGACCATTCTATTTAGAAGTGACATCCCATCTACCAATTGTGGAAACATTCAATGCAAATCGATGCACTCGATGCTTATCAAAAGTGTCTTTTTACTTCGGTCGAAGTTGTGCTCAAACTTTGTTTTTCATGAAAGTCTTAAGAATGAAGTGATGACGATGTAAAGTGATTAGTGAAGCTTGCAACTTTTATTGAAGAGAACGTTTACAAATTATTTTGGAAAATATTAAATCATCTCTAATGCATTATTTCTCGAAAGTTGTGTTCTGTTATTTTTAGTCAAAAGCCAAATATTTACTCTGATCATGTTATTGAGTGAAAAAATAACTTTTCATTAGAGTGCTTTTCAATTTTCGTCCGAAAGAAAAGTATATTTTAGTTCATGTTATCGCACAGATTGTAGCTTGGGCAAAGCTCAACCCAAGTCACAAAGGTGAGACAATTATGGGAGTACCTACCCATTGTCACCATATATAAACACTCCCCTCGCTTTAGTAATGATGAAATCACCACAAGGGGGGAATCTCAGTGACCCTAGGGGGATTGAGATGGAAAGTGATATAATGATGATGAACACCCCTATAGGTCAAGTTTAGAGATGATGAAAAGGTTTGAAGATGAGTCTTGTGAAAGGACAAATAGTTGTCAAGTTTTGAATACATGCAAAACATTATGATGGTCAGATCTTCTTCCAAAACTTTTGGAGGGACTAGAAACTCGATGTCGATATTCCTTTCTAACTCTTCGAAAATCTGTAGTCGTGTCGACTGGTAAGCTCAGTCTTTTGGAGATGGTGTTGAATCATATCCACACCATACTTTGGTCATGTTGATTAAGAGATTAATGTGGCACGATCGAGATATTTCTTGATGAACTACCTACTCAACCCTCCATCTATGGGAAACATTCTTAAGATTATGGACCTAGTTTTTGAACATTAATTTGGCCAGGAGGGAATTCGACGAACCCGCTACACCTGGCACAAAAATTTGATAGTTGTCCATGGTCGATAGTATTTTTTCTATAAAGATGGATTCTTCAACTGAGCTTATCTAATTCATGCCTATCCATATGAGGAGAGATGGGAATATAATAACTCTTCCTTGATCCTGACATTCCTTATAGTTTATATTGATGATGTTTTCTAGGTGCTCCAACCAATTGAATCTTGCCCCACTTTCTTGAATGTGACCAATAACCTCTAGCATTGTAAGTTTAACATCAGATGCTCGACCTGCAGTGGTGAATCATAGTGAAACACCAATACAACTCCATTTGGCATGTTATTCTTTAACCTTATTGATGAGCAAGCCCTTGGAATTTTTCATTGAGGGAGGTCTACCCTGTGAGATCATGTATCCAAGAGGTTGAGTTAGTAGTTTTAGGAACTGACTCTCCTCCATGCAACAACCCCATCATTGTATGAATTAGGCCACCTATGATGTCGAATATGCATTCTAGCCATAAGTGGCCTCCATGATACTAACCGATAATGAATTTAGCAGCTTCCTCTTTCCAATCCCTAAGATTTGAAATATGTGGGGTTCCCAAGTAGTGTTAGATGCCAACCTGTTCAAAAAATTGGGTTTCCTCCCTCCATACATCGTATTCCATGCTCCATGCTGTAAAAAATTTCCAATGTTTGTCCTGTGGGATTTCCTCCATGAGGGATTTGTTGATCTTAGGCATTCTTATTTACAATTCGGTCACAGTTTTCCGGTCGAATTATTGTTTAGTCCTTGGCTCCACCAATGTGTCTTGAATTTGTCCCCTCATTGTCAACACGCTTTTAGAAGGATCTAGGTCGAGAAATTATGTTGGATTTGGGATCACAGAAGTTGAACAATCGATTTTAGGGTTTTGAGTTTCATTGATCGATTGTTCGGAAGTAAAAAGAAAAGTGACAAAATTGTATGCATTACCAATATTTATAGGCACGACGGTGTGGGGAGAAGTAATTAGGAGTGGTGATTCACATGCTTCAACATTTATGGAGGGAATTAATGCTTATTTATGTGAATAGTCAAAGGTATCAACATGTAGGTGGTGGTTGACAAAGTCTAGTTGGGTTTAGGTCGAGTCAAAATTTTTGCGTTGGTCGGTGCTATCGACTAAGTCAATTTCCCTTTTCTGATGAAGTTTTCCAACTTGGTTGACCTATGATTTTTGGTTAGATGTGTCAATTTGGTCGACTTGTTTAGTCTTTTCAAGTCAATCCTTCCTATCGATCCAAAATCTCTGATCATATTAACCAACCAAGTCAATTTATTTTTTCTTGTCGACTTTGTTCATGCTTTTTTTCCATGGTCGAATGTTTTAGGTCAGTCGATTTTATTTCATTTTCTTATTTTATACTCGCGCTCGCTTGATTGTTAAAGGTCATGCTCACTTGATTTATATAGTTCACACTCACTTGATTTATAGGGTTCAAGCTTGCATGATTCACTTTCCTATTTTTTCAAGAATCAATGGAGATCTTGTTTCAGAGTTGTAATTTATGTCAATTTCTTCTTATCCTCATTGTATGGTCAATGTGTTTTCCAAGAGCTCTAGTCTTTCTGTATTTTTCCTTTAATGAATAAGTTGTGAAATTGTGCTTATTGTTGATTCATGGTCGATGATAGTTTTTTAAGTAGTTCCCTGTCTTTCGACAGTTTCAAACTCAACTCTTCATAACCAACTGCTTTATTTGAGCTTTTTATTTTCTTTATTTTTTACTTTTTTCATTTCTTGTCTTTTTTTTGTGTTTTTGTCTTCTTTTTTTCTTCTTTTCTCTTTCTCTCTCTTTTTTTTTTCCAATAAGTTTTTATGGATTGACTTAGGCTGACACAAAGGGTTTTTGACCTAGTCAATGCCTATAGACGCCTCCAAATTTTTTTTCACCAATAGGCATCATAGTTTTCATGTATTATACTTTTTGAGATGGGACCCATTGACCACTTTTTGAAATGGGTGCCCTTGCAATAAATGTTCTTAATTGTACCACACCGATTGGTCGGATATCTTCGACGATGTATGGTCCCAACCAAGCAGTTTCAAGCTTCAAAGGTTTTCCTTTAACTCGACTCCCATATATTATCACCAAATCTCCCATTTTCATGTATTTTCTTTTCAAATTTTAGTCATGTCATGCTTTGTTTTTCATTTTTGCACTTCTTGGCGATGAAGGAAATCATTATTTCTTATTCCAGTTGGTGCAATTGTTGGAGGCATTGATTTTCATATTTTTCTAAGTTGTATCTAAGAACAGATGCTACCTTGGTTGCATTGGTAAATAAATGTAGTGGAACTAAATATTCTTGGCCATATACAAGCTTGAAGGGTGTGTGATCGATCGACCTTTTATATGCAGTATTATAAGCCCAAAGTAATGCAGGGACCTTATCATCCCAATCGTCTCTGTCGATTCCACAATTTTTTGTAATTCCTTTGTGAAGGGTCTTATTAAAGGATTTGACTGCACCATTAACTTGGGGATGATAGGTCAATGTCCACCTATGGTCAATCATGAATTTCTTCAAGAGCATTTGGATTGTCCCATTAACAAAGTGAGTTCCTTGATCAATGATTATGGTTAAGGTGTAACATTCTCGGCCACCCATGTCGGGGCATGCTACTCTAGAAAACTCTTTCATTCTATGATACCATGTTGTAACATACTCAACATCCAACTGAGCTATGCCACATAAATTTTTCGAACTACATGCAATTAAAACATATATAGACGAAACTCTTGCAGAAATTTATATATAAAACGTAAATAGACAAATACATTATGTAAATGCACGGATTCATATTGAATAACAATAAACATATACAAGCAATACCCATAAATATAAAGGCATTCATAACCACACATAGGATAAACCCATAAAAATAAACACGTAAATAATAATGAAACATGTAAATGTATCACACAATTGACACTTATCTTGGTAAGAATATCACCAACTGCGCCCATACCTTCTACAAACCTCCCAGCCTTAGACCACACTACTCATCACTCTCAGTAGTGGGTCACTCCCGAGTTGGGACTAAACTCCACCCAGGTAAAGGGATTCCTAACTAGGCTAATGGATCATAGACAATAGGAAAGACTCTTTCATAGGTGCCAACTCAAACTAACAACCTACAGTCCCTCATTCCCCACATGCCTATCCCACCCCAGGAAGTGTGCCCCTTATCTGCTCAACAATCCTTCGACTGCCCCACTTCCTTTCTGGGCTTCAACAATAGGTCGAATAAGAAGTCTCAGAGCCCTGTAGCTGTAGTTTATCACCTTCGAAAATCAATTCCCAACAATTTTCTCACCCATAAAGATTGCTCATGGGCCTGACAACCTGCCTCTTCAATATCCCACGGGCTTGAGAACCCGCTTCTTCAGTCCAACTCCCAAGCTAACCCGGTACACAAACAGGTATGGTTATGGATATAGGTTCAGGTACAGTGACATGAAGGTACAGAGGAAAATTGACTGTGTGAGTAAGTGATCCTCGAAATGGCTAAATGGATGACTAAATGATCGAAGGAATGCACTAAGTCCAAACAATATGTATGCATGTCCCCAACTTGACACTTGTCATGTTGGGAGCTACTTTGGCCCACTTTTCCCCATCCTTAGAACTTAGGATAAAATAATTATGCATACTTTATACTTAAGAAATATTAATATAATATTCTTTTTTGGCTTAAGCTCCCTAGCTTAGCCTCTTTTCCTTAACTTTTAGCCCCCCCTTTCCCTAACTAGTGGAGTTTAGTCCCACATACTCTTTTATCGTGGTCGGTCTGCGCGCAATGATGTATTTTATATTAATTATTAGACATATATAAAATAAGGCTCGCTGGCCTTTAACATCTAAGCTCTCCTGCCTAATCATCACAAAATGGCTCACCAGCCTATAAAACATGACATATACACAAAGGCTCCCTAGCCTCAAAATCGTGCACACTTAAGTTGATGTGCGTGATATCCTAGAATGTGCACACGTCATAATTTATTACGTAGTACATGCACGCACTATGCCATGAAAGGTGCATACAAAAAATGATATCAAACAGCTCACTAGCTTAAGTACATTTTCATTTTACATTTACAATTGGGTTTGGCCTAGGAATATTACAATCCCCTCCCCTTGTTTATGCACTGTCCTCAGTGAATTATGTACACATATAAAACAAAATTTTCAAAAATCCTCAAAAATATTCGGGTATTCTGCTCGCATTGCATCCTCATGCTCCTAAGTAGCGCCCTCATGACCGTACCAGGTCCATTGGAACTTTACAAGCCCTATGGATCGATTCCGGAGCTGTTTGATTTTCTGGTCCAGAATGCGTACTGGATGCACTTGGAAAGCGTCTTCTTGCTCCACCTAAATCACATTCCAATCAATAACATGATTAACATCAGGTATATATTTCTTGAGCCATGATACATGGAATACATTATGAACATACATAGATGCAGGCAATACAATCATATAAGCTATTGGACCAATCCTCTCTAGGATCTCAAATGTCCCACAATAACAAGCTGTCAACTTTGAACAATTTCCCAGCTTCATGGAACTTTTGTTGGCCTTCACTTTCAAGAATACATGGTCCCCCACTTTAAATTCCCTATGAGTTCTACCCTTATCAACATAAATTTGCTGCCTGTCTTGGGCATCCTTTAAATTTTTTTTTATTTTCAACATTTTCTCCTCCATTTCCCTGAGTAAATCTGGCCCAACCACTTCTCTATCTGTTGGGTTATCCTAGCTTACTGGTGTGTTGCACTTTCTTCCATAAAGTGCCTCAAATGGTCTCATCTTTAGAGATGTTTGGTACCCATTGTTATAAGAAAACTCTACTAAGTGTAGGTAGTCCTCCCATTTTGATGGTTTATCCATCACATACATCCTCAACATATCCTCAATCACTTGATTCACCCTCTCTATTTGTCCATCTAATTCTGGATGATAAGTTGTACTAAAATTCAAATTTGTTCCAAATCCATTAAATAAACCCTTCCAAAATTTTGAGGTAAATTTTGGATCTCTGTTAGACACAATTGTCTTGGGTATACCAAGTAATCGAGCAATTCCCCTCATATAAACATCATCAATGTTGGTTGCGTTGTGAGTGAGATTAACTAGAATAAAATGGGCAGCTTTAGTAAGCTTATCCACCACTACCATGATTGAATCATGTTTGTTGTTTGTTCTGGGTAGTTTGGTGATGAAATCCATTGTAACAACTTCTCATTTCCACCCAGGAATGGGTAATCCAAACATTTGGAAATAAAATCAACAACTTCTTTCTTCATGTCTGGCCAATAATATTGGCTCTTGACAGTTGTTATATTTTTCCAATAACCCGGGTGCCCAACATAAGGTACATTATGCATTTCTCTCAATACCAGATTTTTTCAATTCATGGGAATTTGGTACATAAATTCTGCCCTTGTACATGAGAATTTCATCATTTTCTAGCTTGTATTCTTCAATTTTCTGCTGCAAATTACCTTCTTGTAATTTTCCCACTAATTCCTTGTATTGCAAATCTGATTTGGAAGCCTCTATAATTTTGTCTTTCAAATCTGATTAGTACATGCTAATGGCTGTAGCATGCAATCCATGCAGTCTTCTGTTGAGTGCATCAACCACTTTGTTTTCTTTCCCCTTGATATGCTTTATATCAAAGTCATATTCACTTAGAAATTCTAACCATCTGCTTTGCCTAGAATTTAGTGTTGGTTGATCAAATAAATATTTCAGACCATTATGGTCTGTCCTCAGCTCAAACCTTTTCCCCATGAGGTAGTGTCTCCATTTTCTCAAGGCATGCACTATGGCTGCCAACTCCAAATCATGAGTGGCATAGTGTCTTTCATGGTCCTTCAACTTCCTTGATTTATAACATATAACAAACCCATTTTGACTGAGGACTCCACCAAGTCCTTCTTTATATGCATCTGTGCATACAATGAACTCTTCATTTGGGTATGCAATCCTTAGTATTGGAGCACTTGTTAATAATTGTTTCAAGTATTGGAAACTCTTTTCACAATCCAATGTCCACTAAAACTTCACACCCTTATTTTGCAAGGAAGTGATTGGGTGTGCAATCTTTGAGAATCCTTCCATACATCTCCTATAGTATCATGCAAGGCCCTTGAATGATCTGACCTATGTCACATTCTTTGGCGTTGACCATTATCTAATGGCTTTTATCTTCTCATGATTCACTGCTATCCCATCCTCTGAAATGATATGTCCCAAATAATGAATTTGCTTATGATAAAATGAGCACTTGCTCAATTTGGCATACAACTGATGCTCCCTTAATACTTACAAAACCATCCTAAAATGATGTTCATGCTCTTATTCTGACTTGGAATATACAAGGATGTCATCCAAAAATACAATGACAAACTTGTCTAAATATTCTCGGAAAACACCATTCAGTAAGCACATGAAAACAATTGGTGCATTTGAAAACCCAAATGGCACCACTATGAACTCATAATGACCATACCTTGTCCTGAAGGAGGTCTTGTTGATAGCTTCCTCCTTAATCCTTAACTGATGGTATCCTGACTTGAGATCTATCTTTGAATTTTTTTTTTCATCGTTCAATTGATCAAAGAGATCATCAATCCTTGGTAGAGGATACTTGTTCTTTACAGTCACTTTATTTAGTTGTCTGAAATCAATGCACAATCTTAATGTCCTATCTTTCTTCTTCACGAACAATATTGGGGCACCCCAAGGTGACACACTTGGGCGTATATACCCCTTCTTTAGAAGTTCTTCAAGTTGCATATGCATCTCCTTCAATTCTGGTGTACTCATTCTGTATGGATTCTTTGACACTGGAGCTACTCCAGGCATTAAATTTATAGAGAAATAAATATCTCTCTTTGGGGATAGTCCTGGTACCTCCTTGACCACATCTTCAAAATCTTTCAGGACTGCATGATCTTCCAAATTTGGCACCTTATCTTTATGTGTCTCTTCCATATGAGCTACAAACATTTGACACCCTTTTCTGTAACATTTCTTCAATTGCAATGCTGAAATTTCTCTGATGGTTACTGTCATGGGAATTCCCTGCACTTTCCTTAGGTTCCCTTCCTCATCCAAGCAAGTAAATGCATTGTTATGACAGTCTAGGATAGCATGATGTTGGTCCAACCAATCCATCCCAATTAGAAAATCATAGGAACCTAAAGGCAATATGTTCAAATCTTCCCTGGTGTTCAGTCCATTCATGTCCATAAGACATGTCTTAACCATCTCATTAACTTTTCTTTTGGCTCCGGTAGCCAACTACACCAACCAAGATTTTACATGCTTGCTTCTTGGCAAATGAAAAATTTCCACCATATTAGGATCTATATAACTATGACTAGCTCCTGAATCAATTAAAATAACAATGGTTTGGTTGTTGATCATACCTTCCACTTCAATCATATGTGATTGATACTATGCTTGCTTGTTGTCCAGGGCTGCATAGATCCTTGGTACATTTCTTCCCATGTCCTCCATTTTTTCAGCTTGTTGTACATTGTGAACAATTCTCACTTTTTCACCTATGTGAGGACAATCTCTGAACATATGATATTCTTTAGAACCCCAACATTGAATAGGTGGTTGCCTTGGCCTTTGACCCCTTGTCTCAATCGTTCTGGGTTATCTAGAAGTTGGTTGTCCTTGAGTATTATTTCTGAAGAATGGTGGCTTAGTTCCCTTCTTCCTTCGATCCATCTTGAATTTATTTTTGTCTTCCCAAGATTTTTGGAAAGTTGGCCTTACTTTTTGCTGATCATATAGGCATTTATCTCGTCTTATGGTCTCCTCCAATGTCTTGGGATTATCATACTATATTTTGTCACTGATGAATGATGGAATCCACTAAAATACCTCTGAATCTTAACTGTCTCATCCTTGATGAAAGAGACATACTTCAATAGTTCTAAAAACATTCTCTCATATTCATCTATGGTCATACTCCCAAGCTTGAGTTCAAAGAACTCTTTCATTTTCTTGTCATAGTATCTCTTTTTTTCTTCTTTTTTTTAACTGAAACATTTATATTTTATTGATAGAGGAGGCAGTTGGGCTGAGGCCTAATCAACCAGAATTATAGATAGTATTTGTCTCTTTTTCCATTAAACAAAATACTTTTTTCTTGCTTTTGCTTGGAATTGAGCCTTACAATTACGGAATGGGACTGTACCCAGGTGCCTCATCATTTTTATTGAAAACTCCTTGCAGCATACTACATCCCTCATTTTCCTTTTTGTCTGATTCTTTGTTCAAGTTGCGGAGGATGTGATAAATATCAATGGAGGTGAAGCTTTGTAAAGAACCCCGAAGTCTTTGAAGAGTCTTGTTGAGAGTCGGATTGGCGAAATGCTCCTTCGAGTTTACAATTTTTATCAAAATTTATGAGTCGTCAAAGACTTGAAGAGATTTATTTTCATATTCTTTGGCGATTTGGAAGCCTTCTAATAGCCCAAGGATTTCAAATTGGTTATTTGTTCTTTGTCCTAACCCCCAATTGAAGATGTCTATGCAGGAGTCGTCGTGGGAATAGATGATTCCACCAGCTCCTGCTGTCCTAGGATTCCCTCTGGAGGCATCGTTGAAGAAGATTGTTACCTTATTTTTCTTTCTCCACCAGGCTTGGAATTATTTGTCTGGAGTTGTTATGCGCCAAGAGAGATTTGAAGATGGGTGGGCTAGAGTCTTCATTTTGCCCTGTGTCAAGAGGGTGCCCAGCCAGTTTCTCTCCTATGGAGTGAGAGAGGTGTCAATCTTTGCCGAGTGATTGTTCAGAGCTTCCAACAGGTAAGCCTTGTCTTTAGCCGCTATTGTCTGAGGAATGTGTGTTGTATTGTTAAAAATAAGATCGTTTCTTGTGAGGCAGATCTTCCAGCAGATGAACTTAGGGATGGAAGACCAGATCCAATTCCACAATGATTTATTATTTAACACTCTTGGATATCGGTCTTGCCAAGATTAAAAAAGAGTGTTGTTTGTGATCTGAAAGGGCGAAATCACCTGGAGGCCTTGCAACACGTGAGTCCAAACTGATTGGGCAAAAGGGAAATCCAAAAAGAGGTGATCTAAATTTTCCAAAGCCATTTTGCATAATGTGCATCTGTGAGGCCCATAGATGCCCCATTTTTTGAGATTTTCTCTAGTTAGCTTCGCCTGTGAAGGAGCACCCAAGTGAAAAAATTGATTTTTGGGAAGCCGTAACTGTCCCAAACTTGATTCAAGATCACAAGATTGGGAGAGGAGTGTTGATTAAGGTTGGTTGTCATTGATGTCAACCCTTGAAGAAATCCACACAACAAAAAGTTTTGGGTAATGGACCCAATATTGTTTGATGTAAATATGACTCATTATTTTCTTGTCATGGTTGATGAGAAGTAAAGATGGATGAACTCCAAAGTGGTCCCCTTATGGTGAAAGCCCTCATGGGAAGACACTTTGTAGAGTAAGAGAACCCATGATTAATTGTGGAATAATGAGATGAAGGAAATTTGTTAGGGAAACTATCCTATATGGATAGTGCTTGTCATGCTATTTCCGGTGGTATGTGGAATGTCACATAACTCCTCACGGTTAGAGAGTTATGACCATGTGAAGTTGGAGAACCCAAGTTTTAATAATGGA
>JZKD02S1005387.1:57077-70673 GCA_000966675.3 Picea glauca
TTCTTTTCATACCATTTCTGATGGTATGTGTAACGTCACATAACTCCTCACGGTTAGAGAGTTATGACCATGTGAAGTTGGAGAACCCAGGTTTTAATAATGGACCCAAGTTTGTTTGATGGATAACAGTGTGATTTTTGCTATATTTTAAGGTAATAATATTATATATTGATAGTACATGCCATTCCATTTCTGGTGGTATGTGGAACGTCACATAACTCCTCACGTTTTGAGAGTTATGGCCTTACGAAGTTGGAGGACCCTCCTATGTCATCTATAAACCCCAAAAGGTCAAAGTAGTCAAAGTGGTTTAAGAGTTTTTAAAGGTAAATAATAAAGTGAAGTGATGAGTGCACTATAATTCAAAATGAATGCAAAATCAATTATTTAAATAATAAATTTAATGGAGAATTTAGAAGTGGGTTAACCCTAAAATAAGGAAAGTGGGCAAAGTGACCTAGAAGATGTTTTTAAGTAAGCTACTTGGACAGTATAAATAAGAGGCAAGGCTCTCTCATTTAAAACACACTTGAGAATATTGAATACATATAGGTGTCTGAGGTAACCAAAGGATATCGAAGCAGAATTTCTGAGGAAAGTGAAGAAAAGAAGGCCGGAATTCAAGGAAGGATAAATTATTTTGATGATGTTTTCTAAGGTATGTTTTTTTCAGGTCATCTCACCATTTTCACAATACTTTTTTTCTAGAATGATTCAGACCGTCAAATTGCTATTGCATTGAGGAAACATATCCAAGTATCTGTGGTAAAACATTTAGCTTGTGGGTCATTGTTTTTTTGGATTTACACTCCGTGGAAAATAGGGTTTGTGGCTAGTCCTGAAACTAGTAAAAAACAAGTGTTTCGGGTAAAAACATCATAACTTCTTCATAATAGATCCAAATTCAGTAAGACAAAATGTGTTGGTCATATTACAATATTTAGTATTCTTTGTAACAGTTTCATATCAATTCAACAAATATTTCGTGTGAGGCACGCTCTACAAGGTCGCTCTCTAGAATAAGACAGAATTCAACAAGGTGTGTCATTTTTGCCATAACTCCTTTTCTGAGAGGTTCCAAGTAGTGAAACCTGGAGGAATTGCATAAATCACACTGAATAAAATTGTGTATCAATTTCAGATATTTATTCATTACAGGTACAAATTTATGATTATTTCAAGTTAGGGTTGATGACTAATCCAAAACTAGTCTTGTGAGACTAAAGAAACGTTTGATGAAAATGCTAGTTTCTTGTTCTTAAAGTTAAGGAAGGTTTGCAGGTATGTGATCATATACACCAGGCCTATTACAGAGTTACAAATCATATTTGTATGATGAAATTGATGAGGGCTTTTGGTTGAGGTACAAGTTGGGTACATGGTTGAGACAAGTAGTTGATGAGTTGGCACATACATGAGGTGTATAGTTGATGATGTTGGTACATATTGATGAGTCATAGTTGATGATTACTTGACACATGATTAGTACATACTTGGTACATGGCTAGTTGCACTTTTTTATGTTACAGATTGATTACAGATTGTTTGGTACATGTTGGTGCATGGTTGATGCACTTGTTTATGGTACATGTTGATTACAAGTTGAGGTACAGGTTGATGCATGGTTGATGCATGGTTAAGGTTTTTTGGTACATGTTTACAGTGGTATATCTCACATTGATAGTGTGACAGTGGTTCCATCATTCTACTTCTACTTCAGGGCAGCTGGGCGGGGCAAGGACAGGTGGTTGTAGCCACCTTCTAGTTGTAGCTAGAGAACATAGGGGGTTGTAGCCAGAGAATTGGGGAGTTAGAGATTCCCTCAGCTTGTAGCCTGAGAAACTAGGGGGTTGGAGCCTCCTTCCAGTTGCAGCTGGAAAACAAAGGAAGTTGGTGCTTCCAATGAATGTAATTCTTCAAGACATATAAGATAAAACATTATGTGGTTTTCTCCCGCTTTGGGTTTCCATGTAAAACACTGGTGTACTGTGTATGTGTATGATTGTTTATTTCTTATTTACTCTGCATTTATTGGATGATAATGATACATTGATATAACACTTGGATTATATGGTTAAAAAGGATTATTATTTCTCTATTACTGATTCACCCCCCCTTTCAATAATCCAACAAGGAGGTTGTTGGACTTGTAAAGCGACGTGTCCTTGGGAAACTGTGTACATTCCTGTCCTCCCCCATCTCCAACAATCGACCTCATGAAGGCTTACAGGAGCATACTCGTTCAATGCTTTGAGGAGGAGGTGTTTCTAGTGTAGAAGGTGCGCTGCCAAACCAGGGAATACCCAATCTGACTAGAATCCGTCATTTTCCCATGCCAAGATGTCTTCTAGGATTTTGGGCCCGACCTGGGAGAGCCACGCACAGATTTCTGTTAGTTACACATCGTTTTCCAAAGGCGGTTTTCCCATTATGCTATCAGTCTAGAGATGAGTTCTTTTACCATTCCCCGAGACTCTAAAAAATTTTTTTTTAAATAAATCGAGGCCTTTTCTACATAGGTTCCATAGTGGGGTGCCTTTGGGGGTGTTGTCATTCTGAGGAGCAGGCTGATAGGATGACTTCTGTTGGAATACATTTTCCAAAGGATTTTACCTCCTAAGATGATGTTGGCCAAAATAGGGTCTCTTATTTGGAGTACTCCTTCTCTTTTCGGGTGTTTTGCAATGTCCCAACTGACTAAATGGACCTTACATTGATTTCCTTTTCCTCCTCACCAAAGAAATTCTTTGATTAGATTTGAGATCTGCTCTATGATTGCCTTTGGAGAAAGAAGAAAGGAGGCTTGGTATAAAGGGAGAGAAGTCAAGGCTGCTTTGATGAGAATCAGTTTGCCAGTGGTGTTAAGCCATTGTCCTCCCCATGCTACAATTTTAGATTTGAATTTGTTGATGACTTCCATCCATAGAGAGGATTTGTTTGCTCCCAGCATTAGAGGAAGACCTAAATACTTGATTTTTTACCAGGAATCAAATCCTTTGAAGCCCAAGATATGAGCAATTCTGGAAATGGTTTGTTCATTCGTGTTCCAACCATACAAAACACTCTTTCTTTTGTTGACCAACGCTCCTGAGATGCAACATAAAGTTTGAATAATCTCATTAAAATCCCTTGCTATCCGAAGGGAATCTCCTCCTAGCAAAAGGGAATCATCAACAAACCGAGCATGGTTGATTGGTTTTGTTCATTTCGTCGGTCAAATGCCCAGAATTGCCCCGACGTTCCTTTCCGCTATCAGTTTTCTACTCAGGGAGTTTTCCATTAGAATGTACAGGAAGGGTGATAGCGAGAAAACTTTCCTTATCCCTCTTGAATCTTGAAATTAATTAGCAGGCTGACCATTTACTAGGGGGGCAATCCAGGGCTTGTCAATGCAAGCTTTGATCAGATTTACAAATTCTGGTCTAAAACCGTAAGAGAGCATCACTTTGTACAGAAAAGACCGCTTGACCCAATCGAAGGCGTTGGCCATGTCAAGCTTGATACGAATTCCTTGCTCCTTCCTCTGGTGGCTTGAATGAATGGCTTCTTGTACAAGAATCACATTATCTAGGATATGACTTCCTTTGACGAAACCCTCTTGGGTGGTGGAAATGGATTGTCCTAACAGGGGTTTTAGTCTATTTTCCAGCAGCTTCAAGAGGATTTTATAGGAGGCATTGCACAACGAGATAGGTCTGAATCTGTCAAAAGACATTGGGTTGACTTCTTTGGGGATTAAGGAAAGAAATGTGGATATGGTGCTACCTCCCACCTTGGCCTTTTGCTGAAAATATTTAACCATTCTCAGTAAATCTGGCTTGATAATTATCCATAAAGCTTTGTAGAAGTGTATGGAAAATCCATCAGGGCCCGAGGCTTTGTCAGATTCCATGTCCCAAAAAATATTGATGATTTCCTCCTAAGTGAATGGTTTCAAGAGAGTTGCGTTGATCTCATTACTGACAAGATGAGGCATATGGGAAAGAAAGTCAGTGGAGACCCCTTCATTTCTTGTTCCATCCTCTATGAAGAGATTGTATCATCAGCTGTAGTGATTTCATAGATGTGATTTCAGAAGAGATGGGCTCTGGACTACCTATGGAAGAATCCTGTGTTGCGATCATCGGCTTCCAACCACAAGCTTTGGAACTTTGATTTCCAGTACTCCTCTTCATTTCGGAAAACTCTGTGAGAGACCTGCTAGGCAACTTGTTCCTTCTCCAGACTCTGAATGGTCATGTCCTGACTTTCCATGTCCATCTGAAAATCAACTAAATATTGAACAACTTCTTTCCTTTTTGCAGAGTAGGGATTAGGGGGGGATTTTACCCACTCTTTAAGAGTTTATTTTGTTTTTTTTTTTAATTTATGTTCCCAAAAAACGCTTGGAGAGCCAATAACCAGAGTGGACCAGGTTTTGGTTACTACTTCCATGAACCCTTCTTGCTCAATCCATTGAGGGCTGAATTTAAAAGGGATGGGGCTTAGTTCTTCTTCCTCCTCCAATTGCAGAAGAATGGGATTGTGGTTTGAAGTAATTTTTGGGAGGATTTTGGAGGTCACTACTTTCTTATACAACAAAAGGGGGTGCTTTGCACTAGGAATCTGTCAAGCCTGGCAAAAATTTGAGCAACCCCTATTCTATTATTCGTCCATGTGTATAAACCTTTCTTTGGTTTAATATCGAGTAAGTCCCATTATTGTATCAGATCCTCTACAAGGGGGAGCATATGATCCCTGCTGATTATGCCCCCTCATTTTTCTTTTGGTTCCAGCACTATATTTAAGTCCCCTGCTATTATAATATTCTTGTGAGAGTATGCTTCTACAAAATCAGAAAGAGTTTTCCAACATTCTTTTTTCTCAACAAATTGGATTGGGACATAAAGATTGAATAGTGTGATAGTGATCTTACTTGATTTGTGGCGTAGTTCTGTATAGATCTAGTGTTGAGTCTTGAAGGAGCTTTTGAGGTGAAACTGGTCTTCAATCCAGACCATGGAAATCCCTCCAGAAGTGCCCCTTGCGCTAACAACATTTCTACCATTTCTTTTCCAGTTCATTCTACTTAGAACTAGAAGGGCTTCCCCTTCTATTTTTGTCTCTTGGAGCATGAGGGTCTCTAGCGATTCTGCCTTCAACAAATATTTCACAGCTTTGGTTTTCATAGGATTCCCTAGGCCTCTGTAGTTCCAAGAGACTAGATGCATTATTTACTGGGATGGGAAGAAGAGGGGCCTCCCTTGGGTGGCCTAGCTCTGGTATTTCATCCAATAGACATTTCGAGAGTGAGTTGGTTGCCCTGCATTTTATGTCTCTCTGCTTCTTCCTCTCTTGCTTCTTTGATGAATTTCCTTCCTGCTTTTTTCGATGTTTTATCAAAAGTATCGTCTTTTGTTGAGCCTGACATTTTCGGAGGTTTATTTCTTATCATATCTGCATAGGAGGGGGGGGAAGAGCCTTCTACTTGGTTTTATGGTTGAGTGGGAAGAGCACCTGAATTGATTTCTTACAAAGATGGGGGGGAGGCCTGTTGATCCAAGTCATGAGCTGTAGATGGAGGTTCTTCCTAGGAGTTGAGAGGATCGAAGTGGTTCAGAGTTGATTCTATCAGAATAGGAGTTGGGTTCCCAGCTCCTTGAGGCTGCATTGTGTTGGGAACAGTGGATCCTGAAGAAGTCCCTTTCGAACGAGGCTTATTGATCTGCTTTGAGGGAGTCGGCTTCTAGACCTTTGTCCATTTCTCCCCTTTCATTTTTTTTTCTTCCTCCTCTGCCTACTTTTTGCAGTTTCTTGCGAAATTCCCATAGCTATGGCAATACCTGCACTTGAAGGGGAGCTGCTCGTAGTCTAGTTATTGTACACATGTCCAGTCTGCCACTGTTATCTTGATGGTTTATGGGAGCCCTATTTCCAGGTCCACCTCCACACAGATTCACGAGCAGGAGTATTGATCCTTCTGTTCTTCTCTGTCAATGTATTTTTCAAGAGTGTTCCCAATCGATTCTAGGGATTTCGAGCTCCAAAAATGTAGGGGTACATGTGGAAGGCACACCCAGACTGGGACCGCCGACAACACGTCCTGGGCTGGATCAAAGTTTAGAGTCCACTGATTCAAGTACAACCCTTGGGGGCCTATAAAATATTGTTCATTTCTAAGGATAAGATTCATGTCTTCAGCATTGTCGAATATGAAAACATAATAACCTTTCCCAACGAAATGGCTCTTGATGCCTTCTGAGACAAGAGGTCTCTAGCTCCTTTGTATCCATGCTTCGATCGCTCTTGGAGAAGGCCATAAACCAATAAAATGTCCAATGAGGCCTCTTTCAATGATGTTTAAGGAAACATGGCAGGGATCTTCGACTGAGAGATCTACCGCCGGGTTGGCATCCATCTTCTTCATGAATTTTTCCTGGGAGGCTGAGATTGGTTGTCTGTTGCAGGCCTCTACCAGTTTTTTGAAGGCTAAGAGCTATGGGGGGGAGGATGGGGAGGCTCAGAGCCCCCTTCTGAATCCATGGCGGCTGGGAAAGGAGGGTTGAGGGGGGCTCACGCAGAGCATGTGTGGGAGAAAAAAATGAGGAATTATTTTTCAAACCCTACACAAATTTTAAAGGGTATGCCAATTTTGTAATAGTATCTCTTAGTCAGGTATTTATTCTCAAAATACTTCTTGAATTCCATCCAAGTAACACTCTCCTCTTTAATGTGTTGCACCTACACAAGTTGATCCCACCACATGGATGCCTTTCCCTGGAGTTGATAAATGGCAATTCTACCTTCTTCATGAGAAGAATAATTATGCAATTAAAAATACTTTCTCATGCCTAGCAGTGATGTCTCTTCATATTCATCCTTATTGTGCTCACCATCAAATGTAGGAGGTTTGATTTTGTTCATTTCTCCTTGTAGCTCATCCACCTAGACCTCTCATTCTTCTTGACAGGGGATGGACTTGAGTTGCTATGTGCTCTCTTATTTGAATGCCTCAGGGAGTGACGATGATGTTTACTAAGACTTGTGGTTCTTCTTTTCTCATCAGGAGACCCGTGACTTCCTGATTTTCTTGAGCCACTCTCCTTATCCAATTTATTTTCTATTATGTTCAAGATTTGCATTAGCTTCATGTTGAAGCATTCATGTTGCTGCTTGGATATCATAAGCCTTTCATTATCATCTTTATGGATTCGGACATCCCTCTGTAAATTTTTAATGGTCTCTACCATATTCATGTTTTCATCCCTTCTTTCTCCATGTCCATTGGAGTTTGTTCCTTCAATGCCCAAATGGACATCCATGCCTTTGATCTCATCTCCCTGGTTGTAAGTCCCCTATGCAACTTCCATTTCTCTAGACTATATTTTGATCCTGATATGATGTAGTTGTTGTTAACTATGAAATATGTGCAGCCAAAAAAACTTTGTTAGGTTATCTGACTCAACAATTTCATGAAAAATATGAACCATTCTGGTTCAATAATATATCAAAATTATTTCTTCTGGTTTCATGAAAAAAATGAATGCCCAGATCAATTTTTTGGGTGGATATTTATATTCTATTGTCTGAGACCTTTCCAATGCCTTCTCCCATGCTCAATTCTAATTTTTGAACAAAAAGGTATGGTTATTTGAAAATTGTCCATTAATTTTTTTATTTTTTTGGTTCACACTTCAACTTGGCACAAATCTACGTTGTAATTATGCACTTTTGCACCTACGCCATTGGATTTTTTGTCAGATCTCAATTGGGTTTCATAATATACATATTTTGGATAGTATTTCCAAGCCTCACCTCTTTTAGGGTTCTGAGCTGCTTGTTATAGCCTGCTGAAGTTCTAGGCCAGTTCGTGTTTTTGGTCTAGAATGCTACAGGTACATTCTTTTCCATATTAAACATTTTTAACCTGCCCATAAATCTAATTCAACTCTAGCAATGTCTTCTATGGTTCAATATATTTCCATTGAATTCTCATGTGCCTCAATCTTATTCCGGAGCAAAAAGTTATGGCTCTTTGAAGTTAGTTGGGTCTTAAAATTTACCTCCATTGTTTGTGCTATAACTTTCTCATAAAATATCTGTTTGACGAACAGTTTACACCATTAGAAAGCTCTCTCCGGGTTCTTTTTTTTAGCAGCAAAGACAAAGTATACCAACGACACTTTGTTCTCGTGGTTTTTGAGAAGCTAAAAATGCTCTTAAAAGCCTAAAAAATGCACTGCAAAAAGATGATGTTCAAACAATATAAAATGTCATGGAAATTCGTTGGTTTTCCGCTGTTGTTCACCCTCAAAACGACTTCGCGTGCACAATTTTCAACCTATCCACCCATATTTATCATGTGCAACAACACCACAAGGTAAATCATGCTCCGCACACCTATAACTATTGTGCATCACTTCTCTGTTGCGCTAATAACTGGTGTGCACTACTTTTGTGTTGTGCGCCAATATTCACCGCGCAAAATTTTGGTTCTTACACTATTACCTATTGCGCACATTTTTTTTTTGTATCGCACATTGTTATTCCATGCACATTTCAATTTACGCGATGCACCATGCCAAATTTTACTACGTCCCCACTTCACACCAATAGTCTTCGTGCACTATTAACTAAACTATCGCGTGACAACATATAACCACATTGTGTGCACACCAGCCAAACTCCTCTGCGCTCTGCCAATACTGTGCACACCACACACACCATTATTATGTGTGTGCACACCGCACGCACCTTATTATGCGTATGCACACTGCGCAATGCTAAATTTAGCGCGTGCACCTACACACCAATTTTTTTCCGCGCGACGCCAAATTTTAGTGCGTGCACCCGCACGCCAACATTTTTCCGCGCAATGCCCAATTTTTACATATCACAATCTTTTTACTGCGCATCATGAATTTTTAGTGTGCCCACCTACGCACATTCATTTTTATGTGCCTCAATTTCTCGTTAATTCTGCTGTAGAAATTGGGGCTTTTGCTTAACTTTTCCCCATTTTTACCATAGACATTCTGCAACTATGAAGTTTGTTCAATTTCACCTCGATAACACCAATTCAACCTCTACAACAACAAATCGTTGGGGTTTGACATTTCTGGAACAATTTTTTCCCAAACTCAATTCACGAATTGAGAATTTTAATTACAAAACTCGCTCCATCTGTCTTGGCTTCACTGTAACTTCAAATTCGACCAATTCCAAGTCTGAATTTGATAGATCAAATATTAAATTTAAATAACTCACCACTTGGCCGAATTTCTCAATTTTCCCATGAATTTAACAACAGAAATTGGGGCTTTTCCCCAATTTTTCATTGTTGCTTCTAAATTTTACCATGGACGCTCTATAACTTGAACTTTGGCCACTTCGAAATCAATCCTCTATAAAATTTCACTTCAACCCAACTTGCTCGGCCCATCGAGGCTGAGTGTTGAAAACTGAAGCTCTGATACCATATTGTAACATCCCTGACCACCCATGTCGGGGCATGCTACTCCAAAAAACTCCTTCATTCTCTGATACCATGCTGTAACATACCCAACATACAACTAAGCTATGCCACATAAAAAAAATTAATTGCATGCAATTAAAACATATACACACAAAAATCTTGCGAAAATTTATATATAAAACGTAAACAACCAAATACGTTATGTAAATGCATGGATTCATATTGAATAACAGTAAACATATACATGCAGCATATACAGACAATACCCATAAATATAAAGGCAATTATAACCACACATAAGATAAACCCATAAAAACAAATACATAAATAATAACGCAGCATGTAAATTTATCACACAATTGACACTTATCTTGGTAAGAATATCACCAACTGCGTGCAGACCTTCCACAAACCTCTCATCCTTAGACCAAACTGCTCATCACTCTCAGCAATGGTCACCCCCAAGATGGGACTAAACTCCACCTAGTTAAAGGGATTCCTAACCAGGATAATGGATCATAGACAACAGGAAAGACTCTTTCACAGGTGCCAATTCAAACTAACAGCTTACAGTCCCTCATTCCCCACGTGCCTGTCCCACCCCAGGAAGTGTGCCCCTTCTCTGCTCAACAGTCCTTTGGTTGCCCCACTTCCTTTTCAGGCTTCAACAACAGGCCAGACAGGAAGTCTCAGAGCCTTGTAGCTGTATTTTAGCACCTTCGAAAATCAATTCCCATCAATTCTCTCACCTAACGAGATTGGTCACGGGCCCGAAAACCCACCTCTTCAATATCCCACGGGCCCGAGAACCCACTTCTTCAGTCCAAATCCCAAGCTAACCCGATACACAAGTAGGTATGGTTATGGATATAGGTTCAAGTACAGTGATAGGAAGGTACAGAGGACAATTGACTGTGTGAGTGAGTGATCCTCGAAATGGATGAATGGATGACTGAATGATTGAAGGAATGCACTAAGTCCAAACAATATGTATGCATGTCCCCAACTTGACACTTTTCATGTTGGGAGCTACTTTGGCCCACTTGTCCCCATCCTTAGAACTTATGATAAAATAATTATCCATACTTTATACTTAAGAAATATTAATATAATATTCCTTTTTGGATTAAGCTCCCTAGCTTAGCCCTTTTTCCTTAACTTTTAGCCCCCCTTTTCCCTAACTAGTGGAGTTTAGTCCCACATACTCTTTTATTGTGGTCGGTCTGCGCGCAACGATGTATTTTACATTAATTATGAGACATATAAAAAAATAGGCTCACTGGCCTTTAACATCTAGGCTCTCCGGCCTATTCATCACAAAACTGGCCCACCAGCCTATAAAACACGACCTATACACAAAGGCTCCCTGCCCTCAAAATCACGCGCACTTAAGTTGTTGCGCGCGGTATCCTAGAATGTGCACACTTCATCATTTACTATGCAGTACATGCGCGCACTATGCCATGAAAGGTGCATATAAAAAATGATATCAAATAGTTCACCATCTTAAGTACATTTGCATTTTACATTTACAATTGGGTTCAGCCTAGAGATATTACATAAGGGGTATCCAAATATTTTCGCTATATTTTCATATATAAATTGAGCTACAATTTCCTTTGTACATGACTTGAATGGTTCTACCTCAACCCATTTTGTTAAATACTCGACTGTAGTGATGATGTATTTTTCTCATGTTCTTTTATATCTCTTTGGAAATGGGACAACAAATTGGATGGGCCAAATTTCAAATGGTAAACTAGGGTTTATCGAGTGCAAAGGAATCTCATTTTTCCACGGGGGTTGACCCATCCGCTGACAAATGCCTAATTGTTTTACTTTTATCTTATAATCCTTATGTAAATTTGGCCACCAAAGGCCTGCCTAAAGACTCTTCTATGTTATTGTGTCACCTTGATAACGGTCGCCTGTAAGGCCAATGTGAGCTTCATCCATTATGCCTTCTCTTTCATGTTCCATAACACATCTCCTTAATATCATCAGGTCCTAGTTTATACAAGTATCCATTTCATGAGAGTAAATGGTGCTACATTTAACTCTAGAATTTTCTTTTTACTTTTAGGAAGATCTTTAGGTTCCCTCTCATCCTCCAAAAATTGTACAATTTCTTCTAAATCCTTAGGGGTGGCCTTGACCCAGAATAGATGAGCATCAGGTAGGTCATCATCTATCCTCGACAGTTCTTCTCTTGTTTCTAGTCGGTATATATGATCCAGACTGACATTGTTTTTACCGGATCGAATGACTATGTCAAAGTCGAATTCTTGGAATAGTAATATCCATCGACATATTTTTCCTTGATGTATTGGCTTATTCACAGAGTATTTTAAGGCTTGATGATAGGTAAAGAATGTGATAGATTTTCCAACAAATAATGTCTAAATTTTTCAAGAGAAAAAATCATAGGTAATCCCTCTCTATGTAGTCGAGTAGTTTCTTTTTTCTTTATTCAATTTTTGACTGGTGTAAGAATTTAGGTTGTCGAGCATATCGTCATATGGTTGTGTTAATAATAGTGATCTGATAGTGATGTTGGATGCATCGACATGTACATGAAATTTTGTTGACCATTTGGGAAATTGAAATATGAGTGCCTCCACTAATTTCCATTTCATTCATTTAAAATATTGATTACACTCTTGACTCCATACAAATTCGACATCTTTTCGGAGCAACTCATCAATCGAAAAAAGTGATTTTGGAGTAGCGTTGTACGAATTTATGATAGTATCTTGTGTGCAATAGGAATATTTTGATCTATTTTTTAATTCACTAGTGGCTTTAAGTCAAGAATTACTTTGATTTTTTCCATGTCGACTTTAATATGATCCTTACATAGAATGTGACCAAGAAGAATACCAATTAGAGTGACAAAGATGCATTTTTTTTAATATTCAGAGATAGATGAATCTATCGACATCTATCTAACATCATCATTAGCCACTGAATGTGGTCTTTGAGTAGGTTGTAGATTGTCCAATCATCAAAGTAGACAACCATAGTTTTATAAATATATTCGTGTAACGTTTTGACCACAATTATCGAGAAGACTACAAGTGCATTCTTCAAGCCAAAAAGCATTATGCAAACGAGCTGAATTTAGAAACACGAGTTATTTTTTCTTGGTCTTCCTTGGTGATTGGTAGTTGATTGGATCTAGAGAATCCGTCTATAAAAGAATAACATTCATTCCATGTGACTTCATTAATGATCTCGTGAGGAACGGTTCGATTATGGTTAGTTTGTTCAGTCCCTGGAAATTGAGACATATCCTTAACTTCTTGGGGTTATGCTTTTTTTTTTGCATGACCATAGGACTTTCCCATTCTGATTTATCAATTGGGTAAATGATTCGAGTAGTTAACATTGCCTAAATTTTGTTTTTCATAATGGATTTATATTTTTGGGCTTACTTGTGTGGTCGTTTCTTGATTGGATTTGACCTTGGGATGAGGTTGGTTTTTGTTGGAAGAAGACCAAAGCGGAAAGCATGGCGATTTTGGGAAAGAAGGCATGCACGAGGAAAGAGACAGTTGGAAGGAAGAACAACACCCACACATGCATGGAATACCTAACGATAGTAGGGTTAGGGTTTTTGTAATGTATTGTAGTGGTTGAAGAGCCAGAAACGTATAAATATAGTATCTAGGTATCGAGAAGGAGGAGATAGTTGTTGTAATGAGCGGGTTATTAAAAACACCATTCATTAATTGTAATGAATCGATATGTAATATTTTGTTGTATGACCTATTTTTGTAAGTTATTGAGCTAGAGAGGCTAGGGGAGGGTAGATATTGAGGGTTAGATCACAGGTTGAGGAGCCTGGTGCGATCTAGTCCGCCTCATACTAGATCTCGGCCCAGCTGAAGGGAATTGTAAGGCGCGCAGCGCTGTAATGATAGAACAACGATAATAAAATAGCCAAGATCCAAATATTTGTGGACATAGCACATTAGGGGGTGAACCACGGTAATATTTGTGTTATGTGATTGAATGCATGTATTTATTTACTATTTTAGTAGATATAAATGGGCTAATTGAATGAGTCATTATATCTCTTGCATTAATATAGAATGATGGTATACTGTGTTAATAAGCTACAGTAGGACTCCATGTACACA